>VYXF01000685.1:1029360-1048933 GCA_013397295.1 Polioptila caerulea
ATAGCTGCCTTAGAATTTCTGACCTTTACTTAATTAAAAAAAAAAAAAAAAATTATAATTTTGCTGTTTAAATTAAGGATACTGCCTGCAGCCCCTAATGGTCACTGCTTCACCTACCCCCAGCCACCCGGTCAGTAACAGCAGCTTGACACTGAAAGAAATGCATGTGAGGCTGAGACCAGCTTCTTTAGATGACAAATGTTGAGGTGCTCCTTCAACACTTCTAGCTGAGAAGTTTCCATCCCCTTCTGATCACTCCATCTACCAAAATCTTGACAGGGTTGAAACGGTGATGCTGTCAATGAGCAAGAAAAAATTTCTGCTGCTCAGGGAGCAGAGGGAGGAAAAATAAACCCCATCCTCCCTCCCCAGCTTGTCGTGTGTCTGCACCTCCAGCTGCCTTGGTGCACTGTGTCAGTGGATGAAAACAGATGGGCTTGACAACTTCACTGGCTTTCTCAGAGAGGCCAGTTGGCAGAAGCAGCAGTCTTGTTCTGGGTAAAAAAGGATAGTTCATTATTTCCTGTTCCCCAGATCTGAATGTTCACTTTCATTTTGACTACATGTGAAAAAAAGAAAATACTTCTCTTTTGAACACATTATCTGAAAAATTCACACATCTACCTACTCCTGCAAGTAAGAAAACTTCACCAGTGTTATCTGGTTCTGCAAAAATTCTTCTTCTGTTCAAAACTATGACAACCTGAAAGTTATGACTGCAGAGATAACCTCTCAAGCACGAGCAAGTTTATAGCAAAATAATGAGCTACAGAAATGCTCCCAGTGTTGCTGATTTAATTCTTTGCACCACTTCAGAGCAAAAGCATTCCTGTCCAGAAAACCTGGGACAACCCCAAAACTGACAAGCAAGCCCAAATTTCACACTTCTGCTGTTCTGCTGTAACTTTAGGGTATTCTGAAGAGGCTGACTTTAGAAAGAGATGTAGAGAGCTACAGGGGCACACCAAAACAGGACAGTCAAGTAAAGTGTGCAAGAGTGAAAGCACTCAAAACACCTCTGGTGCAACCAGAAGCAGAAGGAGATGGATGTTCAGCCCACTAAACAGTACAAGATAATCCAGAAGATGATCTAAGTTCAGGACACTTTCTAAAACTTACATGCATATCAGCAAGTTCACCGTAAGGACATTTGCAGTAAGCTTTGCTCTAACAAGATTGTAAATGAGTGTGCGATATTTTATAATCAATGATTTACATCTCAATCCACAAACTGATGCAGAGTGCAAGTGCCTATGGTGCATCACAACTTCACAGCCCTGCCTCCAGAGAGACAATGAAGAGCAATGCTGCCACAGCTGCATCTACCCCAACCACCCAAGCTTGCAGAGCTGTGTTTTGGGAGACTTCAGCATCTCCCTTGTGCACCTCAAGATGCAGAGGAGCAACCTCGAATTGTGTTTACAGGTGAAGTGGCATGGTCAACACGATTTTTTTGGCCCATGACCACTCCATATCTTTCCAGGATCAGATTACCAAAGATGTGAGTCACCCTTGTAAGATATTAATGAGAGCCCAGGTGTGGTCATGATGGTCTGGCAGTGGTCATGGGTGTCAATACTACAGGAGGTTTTGTAAGGCAAAACCATTTGAACTGAGTATATGTGAGAAATCTATGCTAACTATTTCACTACCCAGGCCATTTTCCCAATCATCTGTCCACTTCAATGCTTCAGAAGCTTTGCTAAATAGCCTAGATCTTGGAGCCTAATCTTATTCAAAGTCAAAATGACCAAGAAGCTTTTGAAATTTTAACTCATGATTTATGTCCAGAAGTGAACTAAAATATGAGTGGTTTGAATAGAAAAATTGGCTATGAGAAAACATGAAATAGGATGGAACTGGACAAGGAAGAGGTTTTAAGAGCAGCTGTGACATTCATGCCAGAAAGTCACCACGACATCAGCAAGGCAGGGTGTCCTGGTCCTATCTGATAGCTGCACAGGCCTTCACTTCCTCCCTTACTAAAAAGGACTCTGCAAGAAGGTGTTCCTAAGGAAACATTTCTACTTTCAACAAAACAACCATTATTTACCCTAATGCTTTAGGGCTAGTTTGTTAGAGTAGTCCTCTGCACAACTGCTAGCTGACTTCTGTGAGCACTCTCACAGATTGTACCTTTGCTGTGAATACTTCTGAGAGTTTTGTACTTCAAAAGAAACTAATCCCATCTGACAGCCCAAAATAATCAGTGGAATTTTCAACAGCAATTACTTGGCAGGTTATTGCAGGTGAGACCTCCTCAGAGTCAGGATGACCAGAGCCCAGAACACAACAGAACTGCTCAGTTGCCTCCAGCCATGCAGCAAAGGACCACTGCAAGACCAAGGTGAAGCACACTTTTTACAAAACCTAGAAAACATTACCAAAAGAACACTGTAAAGTTCCTGGGAATTGTCCACAAAGGATGTGAAATTACATCTGTCAGGCCCATAGGCCTCTGAAAGGGCTCATTGGCACAAATTATTCAATCCTAGCACGACACTGCAACTGCGCCAGTGACTACTTGAGCTACTGGCCAGGAAAGCAAACAACACTTCTTCCCAGGTCACAGAGACTGTGCAGGAGGTGCATCAACCTTCTACCAATGGAGGGAGGTCAACAGCAAGGTTCACCAGCCTTTCACAGCAGGGAAGAGAGGCTGAAGCAGCAGCCAGGGTGCAATCCAGCTCCACTGAGTGAGAGTGCAGAAGGGAGGAAGTTCCTCAGAGAGATAGCAAGGCAGGCCAGAATGGCCAAGCCCACATACCAAACTCATCCTGTGCTCTGAGGAACACAAAACATGTACATCAGCCTTGAAGGAGCTGGGGGGAGGTGACAACAGATCTCAGGGGGTCTCATTCTCTAGCGCAGGACATGTTGCTCTGTGCGATGAAGCCCAGAAACATCAGCCTCGGGAGAGGCCCTCCTCCTACAGCTGTGCACTGCAGCCATCCAAAAGCTCTGTGCCCGAGCAGCCCTGCTACTGGACACTTCTGCTTACATGTAAACTGTGAGTACTGATCCAGCCACTTCACCATTCTCCTTGCCACCTCAAACAGCCCAGCTAAACAGTGGCAACATTGCACAGTGGAATGGACAGGCTAAGGCATCCCTGAACCCTCCTGGGAAAACTTGGGTTACATTTTTTATCTGAGGTTCACTGAATGAGTTTGCTGATGCTCTGCCCAGAATACCAAACTCACAGGCGAACAGCCATTAACTTACTGGGTACTTCAAGGAAGCCTAAACACAAATTATCACTTAATCAGTACTCTAAAAATAGTTGAGGGGGAGGGTCCAGCCACAGAAAAATAAGTTATTTAGAAGAACAATGCTCTGGCAATCATCTCACATTCACTGCCCTTGGAAGAAGAAATCTCCGCTTTATGAGCTGCTCTTGGGAATAAAGGAAATTCATTAACTTGCCAAATAAACTTTTCAGAGAGAAGAGAGGAAGAGGACGATTTCATACCTCTTCCCCAGCCAAGACTGAATATACTTACCGGTGAGTGAAGGGAGTGACAGAATAAACCTGACTGCAAAGAAGTAGATCAGAAGTGGAAAAAAAAGAAGAAAAATGCAAGTATTTTGATTTGATTTTTTAATAGCTTCACTAAATCACAGAACAGAAGGACAGGAATTCAGAGTAAAAGGAAAGAAAAGAGTAATTAATGAGAAAATTTACACATGCATGCTCACTTCAGTGCCTGACTGATCTGAAAACCATCCCTTGCATATCACGTAAATCAACTTGCCAAGAAGCTTTACCTTTTACTCAAGCCTTGTTTTGGGAATATATCAAACAGCAGAACAAAGCACCCTCTTTTGAGTTTTGTTACTCAGTATTTTCTGCATCAGCCTCCTTAACTTTCACCCTTCTCAGTCCCCAAGGTGACAGAACTACTGGGTGCTTGGAAGAAAATAACCTAGAGAAAATATACACAATATATAGAATTTTAATTTCTTGAGGGACAAAGAGAGGGATGGCGACACAGGTCAAGAACCACTAGTGGAAGGATTTTTACTACTTATATCTAAAGATCATTCTTCAAGTCCAAAACTAAGTAAACACCTAAGAGGTTAGACACCTTCCTGGCACATGCCACTTAACATCTCTTCCAATGCTTACTGGCACAGAGCACAGTGAGGGACACCCACCGCCACCACCAGCACACCTTCCTGCAGTCTGCAGAGGAGTAACTGGGGGATTTGGCACTAACTGATCAACACAGAATGCTGCCAAAAACTCAAGGATGATGAAGGCTGATAATGGTGGAAGCTATAAAGAAGAAGGTAAAGGAGAAATATGTACCACTGGACTTAAGTCCATTTCTCTACAGCACAGCAGAGGTACTTTTGAGTAGAAGAGAAAGGAACTAGGCTGATGGGCAACACTCAAATTACCGTGAATTGCTGCAGTACTGCTAACAAACTGGATTCAATTCATCTCTGGCTTATTTCCATCGTGTTTTATCAACTTGTTCAAAGTGAGCATTAAAATCTCTTTAGTACCTTGATACATTTGTTACTGCTACTGAGCAGACACAATTGCCAAGTAAATCTATCTGGCACAGCCTGCTCATGCCCCAGACAGTGAAGGTCATGATCTAGGAAGGTCTGACCTTGAACTTATCAGAGTTTCTAACTTCAGCAGAAGTTACACACACACATAAGACAACTGAATGGCAAAGAAAAATGGAGGTGAAAATAAGAGATGCAGCAGAGCCCCACCTACTCCAGAATCTTTTTTACTTCTGAAACTATACAAGACATATTAGGAATCTACCTGCCCCATTTTTAAGCCACATATTTGAAAAACAAAGTTACCATCAGGGCTAGAGTAAGTGATCCCAGAAATACATCCTGGCCCTTGTATGCCCAATGCTGCCTCCTCTCTTGGACCACTCCCTCCCACAAAGATGCATGGAAGTACCAAATCCTGTTCTGGGCTCCTTGAGGAAACTCCTTGTCTGCAAAGTTTTCTCTAAAAACAGTCCACAACCAACTTTCTTTTCCACTTCCAGCACAGCAGGATTCAATGTCAGTGCCCCAGCTGCTGCATGAATCAGAGGTGAGGGAGTGAGCTTTGAAGCCTGGCCGTGCAAAGGCTGTCCCAAAGGATGCTGGAAGCTCCGGCACACTCAACCTCTGATGGCATTTTCAGCCAGAAATGACATGAAGCAACCTCATTTGTACATTGCTTGTTCAGCTATACATGTTATGGCATAAGAGTTAAGCACCATGTCAGTGGCTAGAGTCACTTGATAGCTGACTAAATCTTTGTTAAGCATAAGGATTTGCATGCTACTACCAACAACTGTCATAAACTTCCCAGACTTCTGCAAAAACCTCCCAGCTGCCATTAAACTGTTAGCACCATCTATTGCCCCTCTTTCTTTTTTTCATCAAAGTTGCTGACCACACAGCATCAGATTTCACTTTTCTTACTCTTACAGCTCACACAGTAGTGCTGAGCTGGAACCCTCTTTTCCACCTAAAACCCTCTTTTCCTGTGCACAGGGCTGCAAACCCAGCAGGACCAGTCCTGCCTGCAAACACCTTCCCCATGCACAGAGCAGGCTACAGCAGCAAAATGAAAGGTGTGTCAAGGCACAGCAGCTGCTACAGGCAGAGGTGTACTCCACTTTCAGTGGCAGCAAAGCCCTTAACTCCGTGCCTCCTGTCTCCCCTCACCAGAATCTGACAGTCATCTTTTTTTCACCTTTTACTGATGGGTATGCGTTAACAGGTTGCTGGAGTGGGGGAGCAGTTTTGAGCATTCATCATGAAGCCCAGCTTCAGATTAAGTCTGTATTCAGGAGGACTCAAAAGTCTCCAAAAGAAGGCACAGTAAAGACACAGACCAGAAGTACTCAACACACAATAAAGGACAAAGTTGTCTCCTTGACAAATAAAAATTCTGAGCAAATATGACAGATGAGAGTGCATGTATCCTTTGGTCTGAATTGGCCTGAATGTCAACCAGTTAGGTAAAAGATGAGGAAAATGAATGGCAGCAACAAGGACAAGACATGGCATGATTGGGGGTAATCAAACCAACCAACCAACTCCAACCATAAAGGGTTGCAAATGGTTTTAAAAGTTAAGTGAAAAATAATTTTGTTGCATCTCAGGTAGGTTTGATGCAAGGAGCTGCTTTCTAAGTAGAGAGGAAAAACAAGAGGAGGTCAAGAAGAGCAAAGAGCCAGTGAGAGCAGTGAACCGTCACTGCTACGAATGGGCTCCTTTGCTGCACAAGCACCAGTTGTACTGAAATGACAAGTGTTCAGAAAAGAGCAAGACAGTTCGTGTACAACACAGCAACAATCAAATGAAGAATGGTTGAAACACACAGAAAAGACCATTTTTATCTACATATGTAAGTAATATTTGTAGAACGCATTTACACATATATATGTACAAACAGTGCATAGTGCATTTTGTAGTCAAAAAAAGGATTTGTCTACATTCAAACTTTCAGCATGACGCTGATGTGTCAAGATCTGAGTTGTTTTCCCACTTGTTTTGACTTGTTTGTGGTGCTTTTTTTGTGATAAGTATCACCTCACTGCTCTCCTGTGTGTCTGCTTGTGTCCATCTATTCCCCAGTGTCTTACTCTAAAGATTCATAAAAATTCCTTTGTGGAATGCTTATCATAAGAGGAACCTGACCTATGACCTGTCTTGAACAAATACATTAATTATATGAAAATGGAACATTTATGACATATTTAGAGATAAAATTCTCCGACAGAACAAGGAAAGCATAGCTCAACTCTGTGATGATGCAGACGCTGATTAACATAACTGAATAGATTTGTGCTCTCAAAGCAAATTACACAATTTGCAGTCGCTGAGTTTTTGGATAGACCCAAATGAGGAGATCACCTTCTCTTCGAAGGGACCACCCATGTACTCTTTGTTATTCTTCAGGGCCTTCTGATCCGGCACTACTGCTAGCAAAACTGAAGTGTGTTTTGAGTACCGATTTACCTACAAAAAATCCTGTACGAAAGATCTTGGCAAACTGGTTGATTATAGTACTCATACATTTTCTGAAGGACTTACTGAAGAGGAATAATCCATTTGGATGCACTGTAACTCTGATACAATTCAGTATGAAAACAGAAAAAATAGTTTTAAAACTTCACTTTTCTGATTTCAGTTTAACAGAGTTCTGATGCACTAAACACAAACAGGGTTATGTGTTCACATAGTTGGTATCTGAAAGATCAAAATTGTTCTTCCTCCCTTCATTCTGCTATAAACACTGACAGAAATCACATATTATCCAAAGCCAGCCTCTCCAAGATTTCAGCTCCTTGTCACTGCTATGCTACAATTTGCAGGAGCTAAAACATGAATCACATTTTCATCTTTTTGAAACCATTATCCTGGTAAAATCTGTAAACCTTTCAAGTGACACAACGTGAAAAACATTTCATACCATTCACAATCTGTACTGATTAAAATGATGCCAACACTTCTTGAGAAAAGGGTAGTTACTATCTCTTTTGTGTTGATATTAAACCAAGTTTTATGCCTGTGAACACAAAGGCAAATAATGCAAAGGTAATAATTTCTTTGGTTGCCTCTCAATACCTCCCAAATGCTGAAGGGTAATAACTGTTACCAGTTACTCATGAGAACTTTTAAGGAGAGCCATCTATAAAGAATGCTTCTCATTAACATCCACTGCTTATTTATAAATACATACAAACCCCCATTTTTCAAAGTCTCAATATGAAGACTAATACAGAATCTGTTGTTTCAAAAGCAGATGCACTTTTTCAGCACCCAACTACAGATAATCTATGGGTAAATTTTCAGGCTAATTTTACGACTTCATTAAATGTGCTGAAACTCTGCACCACTAGTCCACACCCAGACTGTCTCAATCCAGTTCAACCCAACCCCCAGTTCTAGTAGCTTTACAACACCACTCACCTCCCTCAAGTATTATCATCAATATTTAAATAAGAGAAAATGAACACTGATACCATTTCCAGATTCACACAGACAACCTGTACCAGGGATTGAAAGGGAAAGTCCTTGCCTACACTCCCACATTCCCCAGTCTTTATCTTCCTCTGTACACTACTGCATCAGCTAGAGAAGTTAGCCATTGGGAAGTGAATTTGGAGAAGGCTGTTGCCTAATTACCTGGTTAGATTTCAAAGCCCAAACAATAATGGACAGCATAACAATGCCACAAGAAAGGGGAAAAGGAAATTATACACAGAGATTAAGAGGGAACAGCTGGCAACAAGACTGGAGGAACTTTTAAGTGCTATGAAGAATCTAAGTGCAAGCTTGAATTAATAGTTTCTTCTATCTATTATGCTTAGACAAGATCAACAATGCTGAGTATTTTCCCCATGAATTTAGCTATTTTGTTAGACAGGGAAATGAAAGTAGACAATGCAGCAGTCTGTATTTAATTCCTTTGGTATCACCTGCATATGAATGGAGGCCTCTATTTATCTGCTGTGCTTTTATCATGAAAAGGAAGCTAACAGTAGCTCAAATTGTCAAGTATTAAAAAGGAAAAAAAATTAACTCTTTTTTTTTTAACTTGAAGCCCAAACAAAATGATAAAATATGAAAATCTGCTTGAAGGAAAGTTAGCTTAAGTATCTTTGAAAAGTTAGCAAAGAAGGCCCCAGAGCATCTACGAAGAACAGGATTTTTCTCTATTGGAAATCCAAACACTATAATGAAACTATGAAGGAATACTTCAGCTTAGCCATAGTGACATTCAGGACACACTGAAGCAACACCCCACGCAAAAAGCTGCCACTGATAGAACTGAAACTCCACTGTGCAATGTGCCTGCTGCTGGCAAATTAAAAAAAAACTTGACTTTTCAAAAGCACAGTTGTTTAAAAAAAAAATCCCTCTTACAATCAATCCTACAATATGAAATTTAGTTTGTATTGGCACAATGACTTCACATGAAAACAATCCTAATTTTAGCAGAACTCTTATGATGTCAACCCTTGTTCCCATCTTTACCGACTTTGCAGTAATCCATGTAGTTTATTTGGTTACACAAAGAACGAGAGTTCATTTGATATCATTAGATAATGATATCCAATGTTTCCCATCCAAAGCCTTCATACTCAATTTCTGAGGCATGGTTACGATCCTCAATGAACAATTCTGTATACCTGTTCTCACTTCAGCCATACACAACTCTACCTTCTGCTTTGATTATCTGTGGACTTTAAAAATAACCTAACAAAAGAACAGCCCACCCTAAGACTCAAGCACTGCCCTTTCTCAGTCTTCCTCCTGCAAACACCAAGAAGACTTTTCTGCAGTTTACTGACCTCCCCTTCAGCTTAAAGCTTCAGCACACGAGTTACCAACAACAGTCTTCATTGTTTTCTGGGATTTTGCAACATTGCAATTTTCCACCTTTCTGTATTTTTTCTGCATATGAACTTTCTTTCCACAAGTCCCTAATTCCCTCCTTCTGTTCATTAATCTTTCTGCCTCCTCACAGCCTCTTCCACTGTAATACATAGCCACTGCATTGGGTAAGTCAAGAGCAAGCTGCCCTCACCAGCTGGAACCAGCCACTGAAAAACAATGAATTGCTCCTTAGCATCCAGAGAGACAAACAGCTTTGTAGCCTTCAGGATGTTAGACACTATTTACAGAATCATTGGGCAAAGCATTTCTGCTTAGTTCAACGGGCTTGATGAGAAGAGTAGCACCGCTTGGTCCATGCAGGGAGGTTTCTGTGGTGTCCTTGCTGCTCTCTGTCCTTTGTCCCACAAGACATCCAGCTCACATAGACACCTCATCTGACACGCTGACCTAGAGGTTTCAGTAGTCCTTGCTTTCTTTCTTACACCACCAATACCCTCTGCATATTGAGAAGCTGATCCTTACAAGCACCTGTGCAGCCACCTGCTTGCACCCCATCTCCTACTTCCAGGGTAAAATCCTCCTGCAACCCCAGTTAAGGTAGACCTTGGCTCATCCTGCCTCAATTAACATAGCTAGATAAGGCCACCTTAGGCCACCCACCATAAACACCTTTATAATCTCCAAGCAAAGCCAAGTTCATAAGGAGTATTTTGTATAAAAATAAATATTTTTATTTTGTATAGAACATGAAAGACATCTTGGGGGAAAATAATCAAATGGCTTGAGACACAAAGTCTTACTCTGGCCTGAAAGAGAAGCACAGACTTGCATGTTCATATTCTTTCAAAGTACCTTTTCATCTTAATACATCATAACTTCTCAAATACTGTGCCTTGCCACCTCCTTACGGCCATGAAACTACTAGCACTACAATCTGCAGACAAACACATGGCTTTTCTGCAGGAACACCCAAGATCTCATCTCATCTCTGTTCTGGAGGGGTTCTCCTCTAAACTCCAAGTGCAGGGAATACAAGGCTTTCCCACTTCTAACTTTGGGAACGGCTAGAGGTGCTTTCATGCCTTCAACCACCCGGTTGCTCCTGCACAGCCATATGCTCCTGCACACATTTTGGGAGATGAACTGGGAAAACAATGCAAGTTAAGAATAACTCAGTGAACCTGAAGATATTTGGGCAATTTCTTGATCCAATGCAGTCTGCTGACAGCAGAAGCTGTCTGAGTGACAGAGGGACATGCACCATTGGAGATGGGTGGTAACTGGACTGACATAAGCCAGTACTGCCACTAGAAGCACAAATTAAACCACAGCCAGCAGCACCTCAGTTAGACTGACTGAACCAAGACCTGCTCCTCACTGATGAGTGCACAGATGCAATCTTTACCCAGCACTCAGAGCACATATGCAATACTCTGCTGCACACTTCTCCCATACTGGTGCCCCTCTCTGTCCGCCCAGCATGAATCTAACACCAATTTCAAGATAACCTAACACTGTGCTCCAGAGATAAAGCAGCTTTCATTTAAAAAAATTTAACGAGGCCAGCAAGACCAAATGATGACCAACAGTCTTTAAAATTAAGTGTATATGAAAATTCCTATACAATAAAACTAAGTTATCCAGTAAATGTAATTTACTTAAGTTTATCACACGATCTCTTGCATGAACATAATAAGGAGCATTCAAAACACCCTCCACTGAGTTTTATAACGTTTACAAGACATGCATGATAATTTACAGTGTCTAAACTTCACCATGAAGGAAGTATTCCAGGTTGCACTCCATCAGTGGTAAGGCACTATCTGACTTTTAAGAGCATCAATTTCTTCATTTTGTCCAGAGTTGAGCTGTTTAACACAGGTGAAACCGGAGCCAGGGTTCCCAGTTCAGCATCCCTTTTCCAGTAAAACTCAGATTCTTTCCAGTCCTCCAGCATCCAGAATTGGCTATTACACCAAGAAACACAGAATTATTATAAATGTCATTTTGTGGACATGCAGTGACTTTCAACATGGCCAGAACTCTTTAGAGATATTAATTTAAAAGCCTGAACCAACAGTTTAGGATTTCCTCTAAGCTGCGGCTTTCTGAAGTCAATATTTGTAAATCATGTTTCATGTTTCCAAGGAAACCAAGTGGGTAATACCTCTTGCAAACAGCCTCCTTCAACACATTCTTCATGTCTACAAGGCTCACAGAAGTTATTCTCAGTCTGACAAAGAAGTTACACTTTTCCTTATATCTTCCAAAAAAAATATCAGCACGCAGAGGCAATTGAAGTAATGTACACAGCAAGCATCTACAGAAATCCCTGTGGAAGCTGCCATCTGAAGCACACATCTTATAACCATTGTATTACTCAGCTCTTGTACATATTTTTCCCAATGGTAGACCTAAAAGTGTCCTTGCAATGCAAGCATTGCATTCATTTTGCACATGTAAAATTGAGGCACTTATAAATTACTTCCAAATTATCAGTCACTACATCACTTGCAGTGTGTATCTCACCACCCTCTCCAAAAGAATTATTATGTATCTCATAGTAAAAAAAGTTCAAATGGTAATGAAGATAAAAATCAAATCTAGGAACAGAATAGCATGTTGTAAGAGAATGCTGCTTACTTTATCTTTTTTTCTACGATTTTTCTTGTTTGACAGACATTTACAACAATTTAAGGCATGATTACTCACTACATCCTGCAGACATAAAACAAATGGTGAGGAGGACAAAATATACTCAAATTAATTTTGTTGATGGGATCTTTGGAAGAAGCAAGATTATAAGCTAAGTATCAATAACATAATATCTCTACCTGAGGAAGAAAGGAGGAAAAAGTAAAGTCTTAAATAGAAATAACAAATTTATGAATTCCACTTTGAAAAATGTGAAGACTTAAGACATTAAAACAAAATGCCTCCAACAGTATTTTTGTGCTCTTGCACACTGAAGGCAGATCAAAGCAACACAGAAATTAGTTTTCCTGTCTTTTAGAAGTTCTGTAAGACTTATTTTTCCAAACAGCCAAGTAATGTGTTTTTAAATGATATATTTAGAGAGCATTTTGTGTCCAAACATTCTTGTTAAAAAAACAAAGATTCTGAAGCTTCACCAAAAGAATACAGACTAGAAAAATACATATCACACCCTCTCACCTGCTCACATCTACCTACAAGACACCTTCAGCAGCTGTTTCAATACACAAAACATACCCTGAGCTCAAGATGCCGCATTTTGCTTACTGAGAGAAACTCAACCCTGGTTAAGATATGGATGCTTTTTGGTGGCTCAGGGTAACCAAAGAAACACCAGTCCTTCAAGAACCTCCTCCAGATGTAACACACATCTAGCCAAACTCATGGACTTGTCTGTAGCAATTCACTGCATCCACCATGAATCTGCAACTTACAAAGACACATATTCAAGAACAGCACACAAAATAAAACCCAAAACCTCAACAGAGCAGCCAGAAGACTTCTAACATTACAACAGAGGACTGTTCTAGCAACAAAAATGAATCCATTGCAACAGAATCACTTAGTGCAACATAGCAGGCATCACACTAGGTACGTAAACTTCTTTGGCAAGCAGTGAAAACCAGTTTCTGTCTGGCAGCAAGTCTCAAAATTGTCTGCAGAATAAAAAATGTCATTTCACAGCTCATGACTGAGATTACACTAACAGACAAGATGTTCAGGGGATAATAACCAGTGCTGGAATAAGAGAAATCCATGTTGCATGGTAAGCATATTCAGCAGCAAGTAGTTTTCAAAAGACCTTAAGTCAACGCTGAGCAACAAAGGGCTTTCTTTCGCTACTATTTACTCATAAAACACACACCTTCACTTTTCTTGGACCATTTATGTCCTCCCCACACCCTTTAATTTAGCAGTTTCTCTCCCCTGCAGCCTGCCTTCATCCCAGAGAAGGGCAATGTACACAGAGTCCAAGAGCACAACTGGGAAACAGATGGGAAGGAACAGAAATACTTTCCCTAGATCCTGGAGGCAGAACAAACACAAAGATACATAGAAAAGGCAGACCACACCCAGACTGCAAAGAGAGGAAAGGACCCTCGGGACCCTTCTGCCAGATTGCAAGTGAAGTCATGGTCACCTCAAACCTCAGCTGTCCCAGTTACAGGACACAAAAAGCATCTGACAGCCTGACCTAAATCAAAGAAATCAGAGTCGCTTTCCACATAGCAACTTGTGAGGTACTACAAGCTTTTCCAAAGGTAACTGAGCCACCACGTGCAGTTGCCTGTGGCACCAACCCAGAAATCAAGGGGTGACTGCTTCACCACTCTGCTTTCAGGAACTGCTGCAATAAATCCTCAGCAGAAATTCAGGGCTCCAGGGACCTATAACATACTATGTCATACTATATGTCATCTATAATATGAAAATGTAAATTAAGGTATGATTGGTTTTTACATTTAGAATTGTGCAATAGAAACTAATTCTGCATTAAAAAAAAACCCTAAACACTCAAAAGTAAAACCAGATAAAAGGGCTAACAGACACTGCATGGAGAAAGCAAGAGCAGCATTACTGGAGAAGAACAACACCTAAACATTCCACTTGAATAAAAAAATGAAATCAGTATTAGCCTTTGCAGGGAAAAGATTTTAAGCTAATGACCACAAATGCTTTAGGCTCACGTTTCTTCTCTGCCATGCAAAGCACTGTACTCAGATGACAAAGTTCAAAAGTTCCATGTTGAGATGTTCATGAGCTTCATGCAGGAGCCTTGCACATCACAGCCGGATAGTACAGGGCTATTTCTTGATGAACTGGTGGTTCCTAAAGAACATAAAGATCATAAACAGTAGCAAGCTCAACAGAGGAAAATGAAAGCCTCAACAGACACTGCACTGAAGAACAGTCTGTCAAGGAGCAGGAACTGGAGCAAATGCTGGGACTAACAAGTCCTTAAAAAGGTGGTGGGATCTTATAAAGGTGGGATCTTTCCTCACAGGCCAATTTGTTTTACGGTAGCAGTGTATGAGGCGATTGTAAAACCAGCTTTGTAATGTATTTCATCTTCCTCTTTTAAAACACAGATAAGTAAACACCCATTTGGATTTCTCTCAAGAGCATAAAAAGATATTCTTTCATCAGTCTCCATTGTGACGAGATGTATTTCTAGCGCTCTTTACTTGGCTCATTTTGCTCTCAGGCAGCTTGAAGCATTAATAAAAACTCTCCTCTGACCACTACTTTCCAGTTTTCTAACTTGCTGCACAAGGCTAAACTACACAATGGTCCTTGTTTGCAGCCCTGATCCTTCTCACAGGATCTACACCAGTTACGTCAATTTGCAAAAAGAAAGCAAAACAGCCCAAAAGCTTCCTTCTCCCTCTTTGAGGAAGAAGCAAATTACCTTTCCAACTGTACTGCTTTTTGATAGGTCTGTGTCCTGGCTCCATGACAAATGCAAGTAGAAAGGCAGTTATCACACTGAATGAAACTACACAATGAAAAAACTGGCAAGCAAAAAAATCTTGCTTTGGTCTTTAGTCGCTATTTCAAGAAATTAAGGAGAATGCAGAAAAAAAAAGAGAAGAAAGGCAAACCTTTAGTTTCCCTGCAAAATAAGGTTACTTATGATCACAGTTTTAAAGTCAGAATATGCAGAAATTAAGTTTTATTTAGGTAATTTTATCTCTTTGAAAATACTGAGGAAATAGAGCAGTGTATACCTAAGCATTGAAAAATGTCCCCAAAAAAGATGAAATTATTAGAAGGTCTGGTTTGAGTACCAGCAGGACAATCTTCAAAGATAAGACAACTGTTCAAGAGTAAAACTTCCCCAAGTTGAGCAGAGCTCAGCAAAATCACCAGGTATTCTTAGTAACTCTTTTACAACTGGTATGATTAATGAAAAGCAGTTGCAGGGGAGAGGGAACAGACTATCCCAATAACAGCACTATTAAATTTGAAATGATCTTGGAAAAGCACAGGAAGAAAAAAACCCAAAACAAAACAGAGTAAGAGACTTGAAGGTCTGAGAAATGCAGCACAAGGTAAGCACACCAAACACTGGAGCCTGGGTGCTCCTGCTCAGCTGGTCCCTTTGGCCAAGGAGCATCCTATCTCACACTTTAGATAATACACTGAATAGACCCATGCCCAAAAAGGCACCTGAGAACTGGGGTGTCAGTGTCACCAACTGGGAATAAATTAACTATCTGAAAAAAATTATTTTCATATGCAGTTTCACAAAACAGGTCAATCCTACTTTTAGACAATGTTTAGAAGGAGCAGCCTAACCAAGGCTACTCCAAAACCTGTCTGGTAAAGAAATGGCTTTTTTTCTGTAACATTATTATATGTTCCAATGAAAAATTCTGACTCTTGTTTAAATTTTTCATCAAAATTACATTTGAATTTATGAAAACAATTTACATTCCTTCTTTCATCAATGCCCAAGCAGTACTCACTTGCTGGTAAAGTTTCAAAGAAACTACTTACCCTACAAAAAACACAGACTAAACAAAACTGAAACACAAACTAATCAATAAGCAGGTGCAGAACAGAATATCTTATTTCTCACAGCTTATTCAACCACCACAAATTACTGGATCATTCAGAAGTTGAAAAATCTACCATGAGCAAAATAAACTCTTACAGTCTTTTAATATAAACAATATGCTGAAGTGTGATAGCTACTAGTTCTAAAACTCCCCAGAGTATTTTTAATAGAAATTGAGATTTTCTTTTAATAACTGTACTACTTTTCCTTTATTCACTATAAAAGTTAATTATAACACTAATACATTTTATTAAGATATTTAAAATAACCTGGCATATCAAAAAGAAATCAAGATACGATTAAAATTATTTTAATTATATTTTCCACAGTTTATGAGTTCAAATTTCTAGGTATAGCTGACAAAGTGAACCATAAAACTGAACTACCTAGTAAATCAGAAACACATCACCCATACTGTAATATTAAACATCTGAAAATTTAAACACAGCAAATGAACATTAACTCCATGAACTTTTAAACTATACAGACATGCATACAATGCATTCTCTCAAATAAAAATTTGAGTATATTCTGAGTAAAGACTATTTTGTCTGCTGTGTATCAGCGCACTGAGCATCGCTTACCCAAAAGACTGCACTGGAAATGGAAAGTTAATAAGAACTGCAGAAACCAAACAAGACCTAAACTGATTGTTTAAATCAAGTTTTCCTGACCACTACTTTGAAGTCAAAATGATTTAAATCAATTCACCATCTTTAACAACCACTAAGTAAAACACTGTTCAATTATGCACATTCTGAAAATTAAGACAGAGAAGGAATTGACAGGAGACTGGCTGACCACTCATTTAAGAGACAGCAGTATAACAAGGTTAAGTGGCTGGAAGCCAAATATATGGATAAATTCAGGGAAGAAATAATGCATAGAGATTAGAGTAATTATAACCACTGGAACAGCTCACCAAAGACGACAGTTGATTGCCCACTGCATCAAGTTTTTTACATTACAAGCATCTACTCACAGAATGTTCCAGCTCTAAAAGGCCATGCACAGTTTGTGCAGGATCAGGTGATACTCTACTGATGGCATTATTTAAATTGAGTTAGATGATCACAATGGTCTCCTCTGATATACAAATCAATGAAACTACAATTTGATCCCGCAAGAGATACTATAATATATATAATATTTCTTCTCACTTCACTAAGTCCAGCCTCCAGTGAGTATACTGTATTGAATTCCATACTTGCAGTGCTGTCTGCTTAAATGGCAACCTGTCCATCATCAACTAAGACTGAACTCTGAACATCTGCAGCAAAATTCGAACTTGCTCTTCCAGGCAGAAATCCTTAAAAGTCTTTGCAACTTATATGTTGGTTTTATGTTGGTTAAATGTGGCTTTGTGGCTTCACTTTTTCTATGGCATTTCACTGCTGTCAAGATGCTTTTAGGACACAATTTCTGTACTTGACACAGCTGCCAAACCTCAAGTTTAAAAAGAGCTGCAATCTAATCATTCAACTTTAAAACTGAAAACTCTATAATATTTCTCAAATACTGACTGGAATTACTGTTTTAGATCATACCAAATGACTGCCATAGCATGTGTCTCATTTCTGTTCTCTCCTTTCAAAATTACTACTACAGATTCTTTGAGAGATTTGCATTTTTGAGTTTTCTGAACTAGTTCTAACATCATCTACTATAAGGAGAATATTTCCACTGATTATTTTCGTATTTCTAATACATTAGCAATATAAAAAGACTTTTGACACTAACCTCATGTTTCTATTTTTGATATCACAGTAATATGCAAGGAGTCAGCTTGGGTGTGGGATTAACCCTGGCTTGCTCTGGTCTGCTGAAAGACACTAAGGCACCCACAACCAAATGCAGAGGAACACCTTCACTCCACTTTTCCCTCTCTCTGCCACGGAGAGACGTGCTTTCAGTATGGCAGGCCTGCTCCAAGGGCTTGCCAGTGGGGCACTGAACTACTGAGAAAATAACCCTTCTGCAAAGCAAGTAGCAATTTCAGCAAATACACACACACACGTATGTATAAATGTAATCTATAATGGCTTCTTTGGCCAGATGTCTTCAAAACACAACTGTACAAGTAGAAATGTTAAGAAAAAAACATGGGTGGAGAGTAGTTAAAGCAGCTACGGTTTTTATTAAAGGGAAGCCACTTTCAAATAATCCAGGATCCAGAAAATGTGGCTGCATTTAAGAATTCAGGAGGTTTATAATGACAAAGTCATCAACAGAAGGGTTACAGCAAGAGAAAAAAGCAGCATTCCTCACCCAAAGAGAGGCTGGGCAGCACTGCTGACAAGAGGCAGAAGGCAGCACAGTAGCTAAATACAGAGGGATGAGAACTGATGGATGGGAACATGCAGCATCAACCGCACTCAGAATCCAGCACAAGAAGAAACTTCCTTCTTTTACATTAATTCCTCTTTTTTATTTCCTATGTAAGGCAAGAAAAAAAGATGTGTCCATGAAAGCCACACAAGTGGAACTTCAGTAGTATTTGGGGAGGAGGGGAGGGGAACAGGATCTGAAGGTACAAATATCTTTAATTTCTGTTGATGGACTTCAGGCTATGCTCTCAAGAGGACTTGGGTACCAAACCACTAAGCTCCTGACGCTGTCCATACTATAGAAAATCTCAGCCTGGCTGGGTCTACCTGCTCTCACAATATATGGGCTAAGTTAAACACCAAATAACTAAAGCCACAAGAAGAGCCCACAGAAATTGCTACTCCTTCCTCACCACCACCACCAAACCCTTCAGGGCCTCCAGTGCTTCTCCCAGGATTTGAGCACTGCAAGTACCCTCTCACTTATTTTTTAACAATGTACTCATTTACGCGTGAACTACACATCTGAGACCTCCTGTACTATCAGCCGACAGAGAGGTTTTCTGAAGGTCTTTTGACCATAAGAATTATTCAGGTGTCATGATTTTAGCACACACCTCTAAGGCAAGGATGAGCTAACCTCTTCTTTTTATTCCAACTCTCCACCAGAACTGACTTAGGCAGGTGTCTGTGCTTGCTATGCATAGAGTTCAGCCTTCCATCCCTGCCTATCCCACATACTTCTCTAGCATCACAATGCAAAGGAAATGCTGTGTTCCTAAATCCAGCAACACGTAAAACCCAAAGAACAGCACATCTCCAGCAAGCACAAAATAAATCTATCTTGGATACTGGCTGGGATGCAAAGCAGAGAAAGTGCACTAAATCTCATTATTTTTTTCAGTTTACTATGTTTAATTGTTTGATGTGACTATTGCAAACTTTATCCCACTAAAGTCATGATCAGAATTACAAATCTAGCACCTTCTCAAAATAGGAGGTCTCCAAGTATTAAGATATACTTGTTCAACAAAGACATTTTAGCCAAATGTTGATTCAGCTGAATGTAGATTTCGAAAGTAAAAGTGAAAATGGCAACGCTATCAGAAATAGCAGCCTCCAAATCTAGCTCCTAACTATACCAACCCTGCAGGCTCTCACTTTCAAAAGCTCATTTTTTCCGTTCAAAATTGTGTAGGCCACTGTCTATACAGAAGATTTCCTTGGCTAGATGAAAAAGTAAAAAATTAAGTCACCTTGTAACTGTTACCAATTTATAGAAAGTGGAATGTTTTTCTCTACTTTTTTTTTT
>VYXF01000688.1:0-12304 GCA_013397295.1 Polioptila caerulea
GCGCTGGCCCCCGGCGCTCCGCTGGCTTTGCCGCCCGGTGCCCGCCCCGTGCGCCCGGGTCGGCTCCGCCGGGCGGGCCGCGCTCTTCCGGCGCCTCCTCCGCTGGCTCCGCCGTTCCCGGTGCTCGGTGGCGTTTCCCGCTTTGCAGAGTGCACGTGTGGGAAGTTTCAGAGCTAAAGCAGTTCCTGGAAGTTAGCGTGGGGTTCAAAACGTGAATGTTGGCGTTTTGCTGTACCCTGCTGCGTATAGGCTGGGCTGCTCTCGTTGCATGAAGGCTGACTTAATTCTCCCCTTCGGACGCTAAACGAATCCTGTTTTATCCAGGAGATGTGATACATTTTCCTCCTGTACTAAAAAGTCACTGCACATTTTTAACATGAATGCCTTTATTACTGCTCGAATCTCATTTAACTGCAAATCCTGTGCCATTGAGACATCCTGTAATCTCTGTGTGTTGCTCTGAATTTCTGTGCTCAGTTCAATTATCGCACAAGGTAATTATTTCACTTCAGAGTGCTACCATACAGATCCCTCTGACTACAGAAATCTGTGGCTAGGTACAAATTGATCTAAAGGAAACAGCCCTTTTCCAAAGCTAATCTCTTTCTTAGGAGAATCCTACCTAAAGCTGATTTCTGCCCACGAGGATAGAATGCACGGTGTAATGTATTGATCTTTGGAAGAGGTAGCAGTTGTGTCAGCAGCAGGCTCACATGTCTTGCCATTCTGCAGTGATGCCTTCTGCATGCTGGCGAGTGGCATGGGCCCATGTAGGCAGTAAAGCCTGGGAATCTGCTGTTTTTTGGGCACAAAAGTAACCATCGTCCTTTGAAGTGAAGGGTCAGGTTGGTTCCTGTCACCCACTCTCAAGGGATGTTTTGTGGTTGTTACCAGGAGAGTTTGCAGAGGTCCAAGGAGTAGTAATTGAGTTCTCAGTGCCCATGGAGAAAGTGTTATGTCCCAGGTCCCTGGGCCCACGGTATCCAGTGCATCTCTGTGTGCTCCTGGTCAATTCTGCTTGACTTGAGCTGCGTGATCTGCAGTGAGGTTTCTGTCATGCGCTCTTCTGTGTCCAAGCTCTGATAAATCCTCTTATGCAGTCTATTCTCAGAAGGCTCTTGGGCAGAAGAGGTTTTCCAGGCTGAGAATTTGGCCACTTCTTGCCATCTGGTTTGTATCCCGAGGGCCTGGGTGAAGTACTACAAGTTCTATTTCTGTTTTGCACTCTTGTTCTGCTGAATGTTCTGTGACAGCAATAACATATTAAAATTTTCTGGGTTGTGTTCACTGGAGGAGAAGCTCAGCTGAATGCCTAGAACCCAACAGTCTTAACAATTTCTACATCATCATTTTGTATGCTAAGGAGCATGATTTTAAGATTGCTGATTTTGCATCTCCAACACAGAGACCTTCCCCATAATCCTTTTTTTTAACTGTTATTTTGCAACTTGTAGGAGCAGAATATTGTAAGTGAAACAAAATGCTGAAAGACTGGTCAAATTTTGCTAAGGTAGTGTGATGTGTTTAGTGTCACTCCTGTGGTTAGTTCATGGTGTGGTAGCATCCTTGTTACTGCTTTAGGAGTGTGCAGTTTGCATTGAGGCAGATGTTTCTGCTGAGGTTCAGTGGGTCCATGGTGTGACTCTTTATGGCCCTCAGGGTGTCTTGACACCTCTGCCTTGCTGGGTATTTGCAGATGGGTAGAAACCCTTTAAATGGTACTGTGAGGGTTGTTGTTTTCCCTTTCCCTCCCTTCCTTTGTACTTCCTGTCTTGCTTCAGAAAGGGAAAATCTGCTATTAACATAAATTTTTCACATTCCTGGGGTAAAGCCCTGGATTTTGTGCTGCTAAGTCCTGCTTCAGCTTAGCTGTAAAGGAGAGCCAGCAGCAAGTGCTCCCACAGAGGACATTGGTTCTGCTGCTTTCTGTGGCTCCTGTCGTTTCTTCCTCTGCAGGAGAAGCAGCATCATCACAGAACAGTTGGGTCAGAGTAAGCTAAATCTGTTAGATAGCTGGAAGAGAGACTGTGGGGTACTTTGTTTTTCCACACAAATCTAAATTATTTTCTGCCCACGGATTTTTGCCAGTGTTTGCACAAACATGTTGATAAATTGAAGAACACTTTGTGTTTAAAGTGAAACTTTTTCTTGGTGTTTTTTGTTTTTTTTTCCTTCCAGAAGCAGTTGGCTCTGAAGGTGTCAAACAAAATGGAAAAAAAGCTGCAGTCAGTCAGAGCTCCAGACATGACAGCACTGATAGGAGCTCTCCCAGGTCAGTGCACAGAGGTGGGGGGGTCTAGAGCAGAAGCTGGCAACATTTTGAGATGATAATCTGCAGGTTCTGGTTAAGAGACAAAAAAGTTCATAAGCATGCTGTCAAAACATTAGTGGAAATTTCATTCCACTCCCTCAGAGACAATCCTTCCAGTCCCCTGTTTGGGCATATTTTGGCTGTTTAGCGGGACAGGACCTGCTAGCATTGTTTATTTTGAGTTCAGAGAGCTTTGGCTTAGAGCCACTGTGTCTCATAGATACACTCTTAAAATGTTACAGTTTCTTTTTCCAGTTCCCAGGACTTTGTGGACCCTGATGCAAATCATTCAGAGTCTGTCTGTGTGCTGTCCTTGGCACTGGTATGCAGGTTGCTGACCTTAAGTTTATACCATCCAATTGCTGGTGGGAATTCCCAAGCTGTGGCATTATTCCTTTGCAAAAGGAGTTTGCAGAGCCAGGAGACACAAAGTAAAACCACCTCTACCTCCACCCACTCTGGGCAGAGCTGGAAGATTTCCACCAGAAGGTTTTATAAACAAACACAGTTCTTCATTCTCTGGCTGAGGTCAGAAGGGCTGAGCAGAGGCGGAGGGAGATAAGATTTCCCTCTCCTTGCTCCAGTGAGCAGGGAAGATGTACAGGTTTTGTATAATTTTCCAGGTGTGAGTAAGGCCTGCTCTGCATCACCAGGTTGCACCAGGATGGTGAAAACCATTTGTTTTTTTAGTTAGTTAAACTGCCTTTGTCTGGAGATCTCAGCCCTGCTAAGACATGCTGTTTTCAGTCTTCTTGGCTTATCCCAAAAGTTATCTGTCTTTAGTGAACAGATAGAAAAATGTGAATTAAGGCCTCGGTGACAGAAATACACTAGTTAGGGTGTAGGGATAGCCTGGGCCTCATCTGCTTTCCTTTGCAGGCAAAACAAACCCAAGCCTGAAGTGAGAACTGAACAGGTTCGGGCCTCCCGTGTCATGGCTTCGAACAAGGCCTCGATCTTATCAGAACCCAAGTTTGGGCTCAGAGATACCATCGTTAAATCTCAGCTTGCACAAATGGAGGACTCCTACACACACATCCAGAACTACAGGTAATGATCATTCCTGAGAAGAACTTACTTTTGTGGGTTGTAACTTAGCACAGACTGTCAGAATAACTCATCTGTTATTTCATCCTGTGTCCCCACAGACAGGACATTCTGTAGAAAAGTATGGTCCATGCTTTCCAGAACAGTTTTCTTTCCACATTTAGGCATGAGCAGAGCAGGATTTCATTCATGTCTCTATCAAGACTTGCTTCATGGTTCTTGTGGAGGAAATTGCCTTTTTGAAATAACTTTTTTTCTGTGCTTATTTTAGACAGTGTCTGGAAATGCATCAGCTATGTGCACTCCAGCCTTCTCCCTCTCCTTTTCTTTCCACTGCTTATCCATGTAGTTTTTCCAATAAGCTCATAAGAAAGAGCTTGAGCGAAATATATAATTAGGACCAAAACTTTACTATGTCTGAAATTGCTTTATCCATCTCATTCTGTGAATTTATCATTTCAAACTGCTACTGCACAGCCACAGCCTTATTTTTGTTTTTTTCTTTAACACTTTGTGTCTGTGTATAACAATGTGTCCTGTAAAAATCTGTCTGTAAAGGTGCAGCTGTAGTTAAATCCCTTTAGAGATTTAAACTTTGTCACTTTGTTTTTCCTAGCAACACGTTAGTTACATGGGACATTATTAACCTGGTTAATAGCAGTGCTTTTTCCTGGGCTCTGCAGTTTGCAGCTCTGGGATTCTGTCCCTGTCTGTGCAGGGTTTTTGTGGGGACCTACAACGTGAACGGCCAGTCGCCCACGGAGAGCCTCCAGCCTTGGCTGAGGTGTGATGCTGAGCCTCCAGACATTTACTGCGTGGGGTGAGTGTCTGTCCCTGGCCCATCCTCACAAACCTGGGCTGTGCAGGCGGATCTGTCACCCAGGGGAGTTCAGCCAGGACACCACAGGAATGTTGGCACTGGTGTAGGGCATTGCACAGCTCCAGGGTGGGTGTGTGCACAGCCGGTAGGGTTTGTTGGTCTGGTAGGGTTTGGCCTCTCAGTGTTACAAAATCCTTAATGCCATTTGATGAAATAATTTGGCTTACAGTAATTAATAATTTAGCTTAATGACAGTAATTTAGCTTTACATTTAACATACATCTACGGTCAGCATA
Organism: Polioptila caerulea; assembly: GCA_013397295.1. Classification (NCBI taxonomy): domain Eukaryota; kingdom Metazoa; phylum Chordata; class Aves; order Passeriformes; family Certhiidae; genus Polioptila; species Polioptila caerulea. The sequence goes on from VYXF01000688.1 coordinate 4,475, forward strand.
ACTGAATTTGAGTTTTCAGTTATAAATTTAGTGAGTATAAGCTGATTTAGTTCTTTCCCAGAGAAGGGGCTGGAGAGTTATAAACAAGGGTATGCATCCATGGGTTCCTTCCTCTAACACAGTTTCCAGGAGCTTGATCTGACTAAAGAAGCCTTCTTTTTCAATGACACACCGAAGGAAGAAGAATGGTTTAAAGCTGTAACTGATAGTCTTCACCCAGATGCCAAATATGCAAAGGTAAATGTGGCTTTTGGGGAGGTTTGAGTGTGGAATCATTTTCCACTTGGCTCTCTTTTCCCTTTGCTTTCTCTTGTTCTCAATGGCTGTGTCTTCAGAGGCTGAGCAGTTTCTATAGGTAGTGTTTCTGTGCAGGGTGCTGAGGCAGGAGCAGGATGGGAAACAAGCCAGGCTTCCCCACTTAAAGGGAGCTCCTGGAAGGAGAATAGGAAGTTTTGTACCTTCTATGTCTGCCTACAATGTATGGTGGGATGAATTGTAAAGGTGTTTTGGTAGGAATACTGCTCATGTTTTAGCTCCTGCTCCGTAGGTTTGCTTCATCTCCTGTCTCTGTTGTTGAAGGGAATCTCCTTTCATGAGCTTATGTCTGTGCTGTAGCTCTTGCTTTGGGCTTCAACTTCCTTTACTGATGTTGCTCCCAGCTCCTTCCTGGGCTGTGCTGTGCACTGTGAGCCCTGCTGGTGCACTGGATGACCCTGAAACTTTCTTCTTGGTGACCCACATTATGGATGGATGTGCCTTCTCTCAGCAAACCTCTTCCATTACAGCAGTGAATGGAGCAGGGTCTGTTTTTCAGGTGAAGCTTGTGCGGCTGGTGGGGATCATGCTCCTGTTGTATGTGAAGGCAGAACTGGCTTTGAACGTCTCTGAGGTGGAAGTTGAGACTGTGGGAACTGGAATCATGGGAAGGATGGTAAGAATGGCAACTGTGCCTGAGAAGGGGTGAGATTTGGAAGAGGCAATTGGTTATTGGTTAATAACTGGTTATTCCTCCAGCTAAGGGCTGTGGCTGCCTCTAGAAGCAGATAGTCCTGTCCCCATGCCAGCTCAGGGCACTGCAAGAGGGAACTGCCAGGTGCTCGCCAGTGTTCAAAGCAGCAATCACTAATTATGATTTTCAGCCTATTCCTTCCTCCAGAATTAAACAGTCTGTCTCAAAGTCTTCTGGCTTGTCCACTGCTAGTAACTCACCTGCAGTGTAGAAGCTTCTGGCCAATGTCTTTATCTTTCTCTTTCAGGGTAACAAAGGTGGTGTTGCCATCAGGTTTAAATTCCATAACACCAGCGTGTGCATTGTGAATTCTCACCTGGCAGCTCACACGGAGGAATACGAGCGGAGGAACCAGGACTTCAAAGACATCTGCTCTCGGATGCAGTTCTGCCAGCTGGATCCAAACCTGCCCCCTCTCACTATTGGCAAACACGAGTATGCTTCCCATCTGGCTGTGGGAATCATGGCATGTGCAAGGGGGTGATGAGGAGGGGACCCAGTGGCTTAAACATCAGCTGGAGAGGAAAAGCTCTACCTGGCTTGGGCAGGGCTCACCCACACAGTTCTGACACGTTGCTTGTCACCTTATGCTCTCCCAAGCCTAGCTTTATTCTTGAGCCTGGAGTGGGGATGGGGCAGGAATAAGCACAGCTGTGGAATTCAGTCACTGTGGAACAATCACAGCAGCAGTCATTAAGGGATAGTGACAAACATGCAGAACAGTGATTAATAACAGCAAAAATAGAAAAGGTAGCTTCTCTTTTAAGTGTTCACTGTTATTGCTGATGAGGGCAGCTCATCAGAGGAGTTGTGATGGGGAGAGCCCTGGAGCTGCAGAGTGGAGCTGCTGCCCATGGCTGGGGCAGCTTCAGGCCTCTGCACATTCTGGTCTGTGTTCTCTTTCAGTGTGATCCTATGGTTGGGGGACCTCAACTATCGTTTGGAGGAACTGGATGTGGCAAAAGTGAAGCAGCTTGTAGAGGAGAAAGCATTTCTAGAGCTTTGCCAGTATGACCAGGTACTGATGTCTCACCTGCCTGCACATGGTGCTTGGTACAAACCACACGACTCCTTGGCCTTTTCTGTGCTCAGTGTCTCCCTTTTACTCCATATGGAAGTTGTGCTTGAGATTACTAAAATTAAAGTTTTCATCTTCTCTTGTAGCTGAAGAGGCAAATGAAGGCAAATGCAGCCTTTGAAGGCTTCACAGAGGGAGAGATCTCTTTCCAGCCAACATACAAATATGATGCTGGCTGTGACGACTGGGACACAAGGTACAGTGATTGTCTCAGATGTGATGCTACAAATGGCTGATGTTATCACTGAACAAAGTAAAAGCAAGGCTAAAAAATATTGCAGGTCTAATGGCAGTAAATAGGAACAGCTCTGAGATTATTTCTCCCTTTGCTCCAAAATTCATCTCCTGTTTACATCTATTCATGTTGTTTTTCTCCCACAGCTATTTGTAAGATACTTGTAATATTTTTTTCCCAGTAATAAAACTATTAGGTTTCCTCGTAGAGGTGTACAAAGTTAATGAATCCTTTCAGCCAGTTTAATTCTTTTTTGTCTGGTTTGTTGGTTTTTTTCCCCAAGCAAAATTTTTAGGATCTCATTTTTTGCTGATCTCTCCTGTACCTGCTCAGGTGAGACCAGTCAGGGTTGAATTGGAGTCAACTGTGCTGTAGTTCAAAAGCCTGTGAGAAGCATCCTTCTTGTAATGCTCTCTACACAGAGCAGCTCCTGTAGTCTTAGCAAACCAGGAACTTCAGCTGCAAGAAAAATTAAAGAATTTTAAGAATTAATTAAATTAATTAAAAAAATTAAATCTGTGCAGCTGTCTGTGAAAACAACAAATGCAAACTTTAAATTCAGAGCCTGAGTTTTTATTTTTCATGGCCCTCACAGTCAAAAATACCTCAGTATTGCTTTTTATGTTAATTGTATTGTGCACCTTTGAAGAAGTAGGAAGTAAAGCATGAGCTAGAGATACCTTATATAGTAATTTTTTTATATCTATGCAAAGAAACTGTTAAAAATACCACTCTGACAGAGAATGAGCTCCAGGCCATAGCAGGAAATGGCGATCTCTGGGCGAGCAGTGCTCTGCCCTGTGCTGTTGCTGCAGCTGCACTGTGCCTGGAAATGGTGCCTTTCCCCTCTGTTTCAGTGAGAAGTGTCGTGTTCCAGCGTGGTGTGATCGGATACTCTGGAAAGGGCAGAACATTGCCCAGCTGAGCTATCGCAGCCACATGGCTCTGAAGCTCAGTGACCACAAGCCAGTGAGCTCTGTCTTTGATATTGGGGTAAGTACGTCAGTGCTGGATGAAGGAACTCTGCTGACCACGTCCCCTGGGTGCTGATTTCTCTCTCCTGCTTTTATGGCATCTGCAGAGAACAATGGCTTGAAAGGTGGGCTGGATCAGATATGGAGATGGGATTGTTGGTCACAGTAAGCAAGGGTTGTGTAAATTATACTGCAGTTAAGCTGGACAAGCCTGAATATCTGTCGGTGTTCTTTGGGAACACAATAGCCTGTTGTCAAAGTTCTTATTTTTTCTGAGGAAAAAAAGAAAGGTTGATAAAGTACTGAGTGGCTCTTGTTAGTTATGGCAAGGTCCTTTACTGTTGGATCATGAGAAGATCTTGGAGATCAGTGCTTCAAGCAAGCTCTGCCCATTCCCTGTGTTGTATACTCTAGTGTGCTGCTAAAATCAAACTACTGCCCATGTCTCCAGCTGTGTTGCAGCTGTCCTGCAGAGGCACAGTCAATGCTAGCTGGTCCAGTGTGTGTCCTTTTCAGGTGAAGGTTGTGAATGAAGAGCTCTATCGAAAAGCCTTTGAGGAAATAGTGCGCTCCCTGGATAAGCTGGAGAATGCCAACATTCCCTCAGTGACACTGTCCCGCAGAGAGGTAGGCCATGGTCGTGTGCCAGCACTCCCTGAAGGAACTGAGCAACCCCACAACCCCAGGGGTAGAAGATGGATCCTAGACCCTTGGGTCTGGTTCCAAAAAGTGGAGTATTTTGACTTCCAGCTGCTCTCTGTTTACAAGCCCTAGGAATCTTTGTTCCTATTTAGATGCTGGTGAATTCCATTCTCAGTCTGAGGCTGAAACAGAGGGTGTGTCATTCCATGAGGTGGGGAGAAAGTAAAAAGGTGGTTTGTGACCCTTGCTCTGACCTGTGCTTTCAAACATAAAATGTAAAATTGTAAGGATCTGGAGAAGGTCACAAACCAGCATTTGCTTTGTGTGTTGGGACTATAAAGATAAGCCCAGGAGACATCTGAGGCTACAGCTATCTCATTCTCAATTTTATTGTAGTTATTTGAGGGCAGCATTTGTTTTAAAGGGCGCCCTGATGCAAATGGCATTCAGAGTAAGCAAGTGTGATCCTATGCAGTCCTGGAAGAGATGGCAGTGGGAGCAAAGGGTTAATCTCATTGTCTGGCTGATTAATAATTAAACCACAGCACAGGAATTGCTGCTCAGCAAGGTGGAATCGGCTGATGACGGTGACTGACATTTGTTTCTAGATCCATTTTGAGGATGTTAAATACATGCAGCTGCAGGTGGAGAGGTTTACAATCCGCAATGGCCAAGTGCCCTGCCAGTTTGAATTTATCAGCAAACCAGATGAGGACACCTACTGCAAGGCGTGGCTGATTGCTAATCCCAGTAAGGGCTTCTTGCTTTCAGGTGAGCTTCTCCTCGTTTGTCTCATGTTAATGAGCTGATGTTGTCCCCTTCTGGCTTAGTTCCCTCTACACTTTTGAGAGTGCTGTGCCTGTTTGCAGGCTGTTGGTTTAATGCTGCTTGTAACTTGGCTTTATCATCTTCTGGCAGATGCCGAGATCACAGTTGAGCTGGAGGTGTTTGTTAATAAATCAACAGCTACTCGCCTAAACTCTGGAGAGGAAAAACTTGAAGATATCTTGGTCTTGCATCTTACCAGAGGGAAGGATTATTTTCTATCTGTAACAGGCAACTATTTGCCAAGTTGCTTTGGGTCTCCCATCCATACACTGTGTTACATGAGGGAACCAATCCAGGACATGTCAGCAGAATCCATTCGGAGACTTGTGAGTTAAAGACAAGATTCCCTTCCAAACACACAAGAGCATTAAAACTAGATGCTAAGGCCTGTCTGTTTTGATTAAGAAGTCTCAATTCTCAGGTATAAGCTTTGTGAAGTATTTTTGCCGAGCTGAATAAGAACTTGGCTAGCTACCTTTTGTTTGTCTCCCTCCTGCCCACGCTGCCCTCCCTCAGACCCTGATGCCAGTAGACATGAGTGATGATCCTGCCCAAGCTGAAAAACCTATGGACATCCCAAAAGAGCTGTGGATGATGGTGGATCACTTGAATCGCAACGCTTCCCAGCAGGTTGGCACTGGAAACACCAAATGAGATGTTTGCATGAGGTTAGGTTTTGAAGAACATACTGGTAATAGCAATCACAGTGAGCTGGGCATGTTTGGCCAGAGGCCATGGGAGATAAGTGGCCCTGATGTCCCAGGCTGTACTGTTTGGTGCTAGTGACCGTGTCTGTGTGTCCAGGCATCAGCAGTGTCCTCCTGCACAGCTCTCACTGCAGTGCCACAGCCTTCCTAGAGCTGCTCGTGCTGAGGCTTGGGTGATAACCACCAATTTGGAGAGACCTTCCAGACAGATTATAAGGACATTGTTCTATTTGCCCAAAATTCTTCTGTTTTCCTCGGACTGATAAAGGGTTGTCTTTGCAGGAGGACCTGTTTCAGCAGCCAGGCCTCAGATCTGAATTTGAGCAAATCCGAGACTGTTTGGACAAGGGAATGTACGATACTCTCCGTATCCTTTTGGACTGATGCCCAGGAAGGCTCACTAGGCCCAAACTGAGAGGTTTTTAATTTGCTGTCTCTCCTCCTGGGGTAACTGAGCTCTGCTGAGTCCTGGCAATGTCAATGAATTACACAAGTGCCCAGCTTCCACCAGCAACAGCTCCTGTGGAGGCCAGGGGACCAACCCACAGCTGTGAGCTGTAGGCAGAACAGACTGGGACACCTAACTGAAAGTTCCCTCATGTCTCAGCCTAGGTCGTGCTGTGCTCTTCCTTAACCATGTTTGGATCAGTGGGCAGCAACCACTCAGTGGCAGAGGCCCTGCTGCTCTTCCTGGAGAGCCTGCCCGAGCCTGTCATCTGCTGCAGGTTCTACAGCTCCTGTCTGGAGAGCGCCAGCAACTACAGCCTGAGCTGCCAGGTACTGCTGCTGGCTTCCCTGAGGGACAGCTCCAGGTCCAGAGGGAGGGGAGGCCAACTGGCCTCTGCTACACCAGCCACCAGGTTTTGCTCTCAGTGACAATCCTCTGTCAACAGAAATGGTCTAGAAGTGGTGCTTGTGGGTTATAAAGAGCTGTTGGCACCTGCAGGCAGGGGGGTTTTGGGGGCAGGTGCAGCTGGAAGGCGTTGCTTTGTCTGTAATATAAATGTTGGTGTTTTTCCCTCCTCAGATTATCTCTGAACTACCAGCGTGCCATAAAAATGTGTTTCAATATCTGATGGCATTTCTGCGAGAACTACTGAAGAATTCAGGGAAAAACCATTTGGATGTGAATATTCTTGGTAAGGCAAGCAAAATAACCTTCTTGTCAGGGGGGCCACACATTTAGGGCAACAAAACATACCCGAGTGCAGTCATGGCTTGTACTGCTTTGAACCTTTTATTGTGAGTGAATAGTCCGTAGAAAAGCAAGAGTCTGGGATGAGTTTATGATTACCAGACACGTGCCTGCTGTTACAGAGGGATTGGAAATTCTTCCCTGTGGGGGGAATGGGCCAGTGCCTGCTGAATCCACCCTTCCTTGCAGTGCTAGGCTGCTCCTGGGTTTGCTTTTCCAGCTCTCTCTTGTTTGCTGTCTTTTCCACCCTGTTTGAAACTCACTGAATTTCTTAGTGAAAAAACCCAAAGCATATGTGGGGAGTGATTTCTTTTTACAACACCCACAATGTTCTCATCAAAGGCGTAGTAGTAATTTGGGATTTACACAAGTGTGGTTTCAGCCGTGATCTACACTGAATCCCAGTTTTAGGAAAGTCTTGTGAAGAGTTTGAAAAATCACAGGGAAGGAGAGTGGCTTCCTTCAACAACACCCCCACCTTCCATTTTCAAGTAAAATAAAAACTCATCCAAGGAACTCTCTGTGAGCAGCACGGACACACAACACTTGACAATTATTCTTACCCAGAGGAGTGGGGCTCACCAGCTCGTTCCAAGGCCAGGTCCTGCCCTCACTGTGTCCGTGTGGCTCTTCCCTGCAGCCAGCGTGTTCGGTGGATTGCTGCTCCGGCCTCCTCCCGGCCATCCCACGCCTGACATCGCGGAGAAGAGGAAAGCTCAGCAATTCATCCGCCAGTTCCTCGTGAGGGAAGATCATTTGCCATGAATATCACATGTTATCTGACTTTTAAGACATCGAATCACTGTAAAAATATTTTTTGTACATTATACTGGCGCGCTTTTTTTGATATCACAGTATTTTATACAGTCTGTTGAAGGCAGAGATCAGTTTGACACCTGATTGTGCTGTAAAGTACACGAAGTTCCCCAATAAGCTGTATGTAGACAAGTTAAAAAATAAGAGAGCTGATATTTACGCTGTATTTTATTTAACTTGTTAAAACGACGAGAGTTTTGAAATCCCTGCTATTTAAATAAAAAGATCTGGAGCCTTCCCGCGGCGTCGCTGAGGGCCGTGAGGGGCGCGGCCGCGCGGGGGCGCTGTGCTCCGCCCGCCCTCGCCCTCCCGTCAGCCCCCGCGGCGGGCGCGGCGCTCCCGGCGT
>VYXF01000688.1:12354-29651 GCA_013397295.1 Polioptila caerulea
CCACCGGCCGCCCTGGGGCTGTGCCTGCGAGCGGAACGAGGCCCGGGCCGAGCCGCCTGACCCGCCCCACCCGTCCTTCTGTTGCAGATGAGCCGTTCCGGCTGGAGCTCCCGGTAGCGCGGTGAGAGGCGCGGAGCCATGGGCGAGAACAGTCCCGAGGGCAACGCCATCTACTATGAAGCGGAGGAAGACGACTTAACCCAAGATGAAAATATGATGGGGTTTGCTGACAAAAACGGGCTGGTGTCCTCCTCGTCCGGGACGGTGTATGACAGGACAACTGTGCTCATCGAGCAGGACCACAGTGTGCTGGAAGATGAGGAGGATGAAGGACAGTGTGGAGATCACTTGCCTTTTTTACCCGAGGGTCATGAAGAAGGATTTCATTTAATAGAAGACCATGAAGGGATGTCACAGGGTTACGTGCAACATATTATTTCTCCCGATCAGATCCATCTGACAATAAATCCTGGTTCAACTCCCATGCCCAGAAACATCGAAGGAGCAACACTCACTTTGCAGTCTGAGTGCCCAAAAACCAAGCGTAAGGAAGTGAGTAGCTGAATGTCATTCTGGCTCTTAAAGGCTTTGAAAATGGGCTTCCCCAAGGCTGTTTTTCAGGAGAGGGGCAGTAGTTTAGCTCGGTTTTGAGAGGTTTTTGTGTACTGGAGTGAATTTCCTTCTGGTTGTCATCCCCAGCTTCGCAGTGTGCTGGGCAGAGCCGTGTCCCAGCAGGGCTGCCAGGGCCCTCCCTCTTCCCTCTGACACCACCTGCTGCCCTAGGAACCTGCCAGAAGGCACTTTGTGACACTGGATGGCAGGAGGGTGTGGCACTGACTCGTTTCTGTCAGCGATGTGGGTAATTTTAGTGATCCTCAGGTTTTCTTCTGATTGGGTCATTATTTTGTGAGCTCAGAGGTGGCTGAAACAACCTGAGCTGTTACTCTGGGATTGGCCACGTTCTCAAGAAAAGCACAGATCACACTTAAGGGCCAGGCCATTGCTGGGAGCTGGAGTACCACATGTGAGATGCCAAATTTTAAATTATTTGTGCTTTTATTGTGTCACAGGGAGACTGTGAGAAGAAGAGGGAAGCTTTAAGCTGCTATCTGATGTATTTTGAAAGCTCAGATCCTGGTTAAAATGGAGTTTGCTCTTAATTCTGTTCCCCTCATGAATTCTATCTGGATGCACAGCAGGGAGGGCTTGTCCTGGGACTCTTTGTGTGCAAGAGCAAAGGGAAGCTGACTGTGACAGCAGTTCAGGGACAGCTTCGTGCTCCTTTTTTGGCCAGCCTGAGTTGTGTGATGAGCCCAGGTGTCTGTGCCAGAGGCAGTGGCAGCCCTGGCTGTGACCCTGGGTCCTGTCCATCAGCACAGAGCTGTCACCATCGTGGCTGAGTGCTGGGGAAATGGGGCTGGGGGGGTTCAGCTCTGCAGCTGGGGAACTTCTGGACTGAGGTGTGTTCAGTGAGCCTGTTTGAGTCTCCTTCTGTCAGTTCCTCAGTTGGCTCCTGCAGCTGCTGCAGTATTTCACTTTCTCTCCTCTTCGTGGGACCCTGAGCCACCCCCAGAGCAGGAGGTGGGAGCTAAACAGGGTCAATGGCTGCATGTGCAATTAAACTGACTTCATTTTTTCACCCTTGCTTTTTAGAGAAGGCTTGGAAGAGGTGGAATTTCCTAGTGCAATTCTTTATTTGAATTTATTTTCCATTTCTGGAATTAATTTCCCAGAACAGAAGGCAGTGATACTGTATTGTGAAAGCAGTGGCCTGAGCACATGTGAAAGGCCTTTTTGCCTGCAGTTTCAAAGGTCTGATAAGTTATCTGGAGGTGAGGAAAGGGAAGCTCTAAAGCTCCCAAGCATCTGGGTCATCTCTGAAAATCAGCAGCTTCGTTCTTTGGTACTTCCAAAATGTCTGCAACAGTTTTAGCACTTGAGATAATTGTTTTAAAGTCTCAGATTTTCAGATCAGCTTTAGGCATTTATGAGGCTAAAAAGGGAGTTTTGCACTTTAGTTACCTCTGGCTTCTTTTTATTCTGTCACACACCTCTCTCTGTAATTGTGTTGGTAAGAACAAACATGATTACAGTTTTGTATTCCAAATTCAGGTATTCTCTGTTCAGCAATGACACAGAAACTGTAGCCATTTGAGGGGACTGTGGTGAGCTCAGGAAGAGTTAAAGGCAAACAGAGCAGTTGCTGTAGACTTTGAACCAGGGTGTGAGGCTCTGCTTCCTCCAGCCCTGTTGCACAACGAGTTCCCATTTCTGAGGTGAATGCTGGATCACGTCTCTTCCAGCGGCCCCTGGCAGAGCCAGCAGCTCACTGTCCCTGGCCAAAAGCCACAGCCTTTGGCCTCAAAGTCCCTGGGCCCTGTCCTGCCTGTGCAGGGCTTGGCCTCTGCTGCCTTGTTTGTTTTCTGTCGTGCTTGGGTGCTGTGGCAGCCTGGAGCTGTTGCTGCTGTGGCTGCGAGGCTTTCAGATCAGTCTCTGCTGGTTTTGGGTGTATAAGCAGCATGCAGGGTGTTGATGTGCTAAGGTGAAAAGAGAATTAAATGCTGGGGTGCTTCACAGAAAGGTTTGTTTTGCTCAGAACGTGGGGGTGACAGTGCTGCTGCCTGTGGTGTGCTTGAAGGATTTGTGAAATGAACGTTTGGCCTTTGAGGGAGGGGGAGCACTGCAAGGCCACTGTGGGAGTTCAGGCCATTAAACTGATGCTGCTACTGCCACTTTCCCTTACACATGGGCAGGGACAGCTGGGAACCAAACAGCTTAATCTGTAATTAATACTGTCCTTTTTCTTCTAGGCCTTAATGTAAACATCTAGAAAGTTTAACAGAACCCTCCCTTGATTTTCAGGTAGTTCCTGCTTGTGTCAGATCCCTTGTGTACCATGGGAAGTATCATGGGGAATGTTCTGTAAAGTGTTAATTTCCAGCTGCCTCAAAGCTGTAACAGGGGACATTTACTTCAGCACTGATACACAAATTGTTCTGGATCTGGTGATGCCAGGGGAGGATGATGTACCCTCCCCATGTAATAAAATGTGCTTTCTGATGTTGGTGTGTTCCTGCTCTGGGTGTTGTGGCTGCCTCAGCACACCCAGACTCCCTAACTGCATTGGAACCCTGCTGCAGTTCTTGGGCATTCAGTGGTAGCTTCTGCCTGATTTGAACTGTAAATTAAGGACACATTGCTTAGGGTGAAATTACTGTTTCCTACTCTGAGAAATGCTGAGTGACTAGTTGAAAATGTGAAGGGATGAATTCCTTGGTTCCCTGGCAGGCAGGAGCTCAGCCATGCCCAGGAAAGCTGGGCTCCAGCACACCTAACACAGACTGGAGAACACAAAATGTTTCCCCTTCCTCCCCATTCCCCAGCTTTCTATCCTGAGCATGATATCCCATGGTCTGGGATGTCCCTGGTCAGTCAGGGTCAGCTGTCCTGGCTGTGTCCCCTCCCCACTCCCTGTGTGCCCCCAGCCCTTTGCTGGTGGGGCAGAATGAGAAGCACTAAGAAAATCCATCCCTGTATCATCTGCCCTGGGTTGAGCACAAATCCACAACATGCTCTATGCAAGAGAAGAAAATGAACTCTGTGGCAGCCAAACCCAGCACATTATGGCATTTCTGTGCTCTGTGTAAAGGTCTCCTGTATGTCTCACATGAGGGTTTAAGTTCTCCAAATACGAAGGTTTTATTGAGGCAAGGTGAAGGTGAATGCCAGCCTGTTGTGGGAGCAACAAGAGATGATGGATTAAGATACACAAAATTTTCTCCAAGGGGTCCTGCTGGCAGTTTTGTCCCCTACAAAGCAGGTTGGAAGTAGCCAAGAAGCTCTTTCTCTTTGTTGTGGAGAACTGTCTAGAACCTGATTTATAGCTGGTGTGAATGGCCAAGTCCTCTCTTGGGCCCTTCAATCACCTTTAGGTGTTGAGGTTTCTGAACAGTCAAATGAACTTTTAAGCTGCTATCTGATGTATTTTGAAAAGCTCAAAGTCAAATGAAAGCCATCAGTCTGGTAGTTAATGGTGGAGGGTAACTTTATTCATGCAGATCAGAGGGTGTATTCCTTCTGCTTCACAAGAGAGGACAAGATCTCATCAGGTGTTACCACTTGCACACTGGAGGCTTCTAAACAATCCCTTGTGCCTGGTGCACAAGTGGGGAAGGTACCAGATCTAGTTCCATGTGAAAATGTCCTCGGGATCTCGGTGGCTTACTGAGAAATCTGAGACACCTGTGTTTGGGTGTCCTGTGACCTGCAGTGACCCACTAAACTTGGGGCACTGACTGTTTCAGTAACCACAGAGGGAAAGAGCAAGGCTCAGTGAAGGCTGTTTGGGATAAAGTGAAGTCATGAATGGACTGGTGGTGAGACCATGGGAGATGGTAAAAACTGTTTTGCCCAACGTGTTGTTGGAAATCCAGCACACAGGGCAGTGGGTTTGAGCATTGTGACAGTGCATTTTCCTTTGTCTCCCTGCTCCACAAATAAGTAGCTCTGCTGGAAGCATTGGACTAAAATGCAGGTGCTACACTATAAGTAGCAGACAGGTTTGATGGCTCCTCAATGTTCTTTCCAACTGTTTTATCAGTGTTTTAGTGTTGCTGTTGGACATGCAATGACATGCACAGACACTGTCTTGTGAGAAAGTAAAAACTCTTTATTACAACATCTGACTCTATAATATTTCTACACAGACAGGGATTGGAGGAGAAAGTTGACACCCCTCCCATCCCATTAGTCAAGACAACTTCCCATCAATTATTTTTTACTCCAAAAAAAGTATGTAAACAACCTCATGTTAACATAAACATATTTCTAATTATAACACCCGTGTATAAGAAAGAACTACAAACTATAAAAAACATCAAACTATAAAGTGCATCAGAAAACTGAAAAAATCAGGGCAACATTTTAGCTACAAAAAGGTTGGATTATGTTTTTCCTTTTTCCCCTTCTCTTAGATTCCTGGTCTACAAGACCAGCTGCTTTCCCTCGTGCCACTCCTTCCTCACAGAGCACAGGAGAAAAATTGTCAGAAAATTAAGTGGCAGTAAATTTTTGGGGAGGGCTTCGAGGTCAAAATCTATTGCATTGTCTTTGATGTCTGACTGCATCAGAGGACTACATCCATGTCTGGATTCCAGAGATTATTAACAATGATTAAGCATGCAGCATTTTGTCCTGCAGGTGAAGCGCTACCAGTGCACCTTTGAGGGCTGTCCCCGCACCTACAGCACCGCTGGCAACCTGCGCACGCACCAGAAAACGCACCGGGGGGAGTACACGTTTGTCTGCAACCAGGAGGGCTGTGGCAAGGCCTTCCTCACCTCCTACAGCCTCAAAATCCACGTGCGGGTGCACACCAAGGAGAAACCGTTCGAGTGCGACGTGCAGGGCTGTGAGAAGGCGTTCAACACTCTGTACAGGTGAGAGGGTTCAACACTGTACAGGTGAGGGGGTGTTCAACACTCTGTACAGGTGAGAGTGTTCAACACTGTACAGGTGAGAGTGTTCAACACTCTGTACAGGTGAGGGGGTGTTCAACACTCTGTACAGGTGAGGGGGTGTTCAGCATTGTACAGGTGAGAGTGTTCAACACTCTGTACAGGTGAGAGGGTGTTCAACACACTGTACAGGTGAGGGGGTGTTCAGCACTGTACAGGTGAGAGGGTGTTCAGCACTGTACAGGTGAGGGGGTGTTTAACACACTGTACAGGTGAGAAGGTGTTCAGCACTGCAGGTGGGAAGGCTCTGGTGAGTTTTCTTGTAGCTATGGCTGTTGCTGTTCTGCAAGTTGATGTCTTTTTGTGTTTGAATACAATTGTTTTCCTTCTTCCATGTACAGGTGTGAATATAAACCCCTCACGTGTGGCAATGCTGTCCAAAGGGTAGGATGACAGAACTGTGGTGATTTATGTATATTCCAATAGCATTGAAGGTGGTGCATGAACACAAGGGTCTCTCAGACTTGTTGGAGGACTTTGGAACTGATGGCAGCCACTTCCATCAGCTCATTACCCCCTGCTCAGGATGTGTTAAGCCTTTGATCCTGTCCTGCACATTTGAAAGAATGGCTTGCTTGCCTCAGGCCAGGGCTGTCTTATCCTACCAGCCCTAAGAGGGATTTTTTTTGACATGTTTTTTAGGTTGAAAGCACATCAAAGGCTTCACACAGGGAAAACGTTTAACTGTGAATCAGAAGGCTGCAGCAAGTACTTCACAACGCACAGTGACCTGAGGAAGCACATCCGAACACACACAGGAGAAAAGCCATTTCGGTGAGTTGCTGGGTGGCAGCTGTGCCTTCTGTGGCTCAGGTAATGAGGCACCTGTGCCAAAAAGCAGCTCTTACTGCTCTGAATGGAAGGGTGTTCTCCTGAGAAATGAGTGAAGGTGGCTGGCTGGCATTGGAGCATGTTTGTTCTTGAGCTCCCACAGCTGCCTTCAACAGTGGGTGCAGTGATTGTCCTAAAAGACAAGAATAGTTAAGGTAGTTTTTTAATCATAAACCTGTGCCATGATGAGCATCTTTTAAAACAAATTGCTGCTCTCTGCTGGGATGCAATGTGTATTCCATGAAGGAGACCCCCCAGATACTGCCTTTGTGCTTGGATTTTCAAGTCCTACTCAGAGCCCTGCCATGATGTGTGTAGCATGCACAGCAGCTGCTGGGAGACACCTGGTTGCTAACAGAGCTTAGCTTTGGGCCTGCTTTTTAGAGTCCTGGGACTATTGCAAAGCATGATTTGAGGTTGTAGCTAATGCATTGAAGGGGGCTGATGCTGACTCTCCTGTGATGCCTCATTCAGGTGTGAGCATGATGGCTGTGGGAAGGCTTTTGCTGCAAGCCACCACCTCAAAACACATGTTAGAACACATACTGGTAAGTTCTGTTATTTTTTAAAAATGTCTTTAATTGAGCTTTTTCAAATTTCTCAGAATCCTAGTATGAATTTAGAGTTACATATAACATGGGAGTGACACAGAGCTGAGTGGCTCAGGTGACACGTGTGAGGGAGGGGATGGCAGCCAGAGAGACCTTTGCAGGCTGGAGGAGTGTGCCCATGTGAACCCCATGAGTTTAAAAAGGCCAAGTGCAAGCTCCTGTACCTCTGTCAGGCCAGTCCAGATTTTCCATTTATGCAGTTATATTTATGCTTGACAGGTCTTGAATTCAATGAACGTGTTTTCACAAATGTATCAGTAATGATGCACAGCAATTAATTATTGTGTTGTGTGTCAGTTCCCATGGTGAAATGGAAGCACTCACCTGCAGGACTCCCAGGAATACTGAATGTGTGAAGGGGCATTAAATACCTTGTTTGTATGAAATGCTGCTCTCCCAGGTGCTTTTAAAGTGTGTGTCTGATAAGATATTTTTAAGTCTGTTACATTCTGTGCTGCCTCTAGGGGAGAAACCCTTCTTCTGTCCCAGTGATGGTTGTGAGAAGACTTTCAGTACCCAGTACAGTCTCAAGAGTCACATGAAAGGTCATGAGAAGGGACATACCTACAATGCACTTCCCAATAACAATGTGTCTGAGGTTAGTAGCACTTCTGCTTAATGCTTCTGTGTTAGGGGGATATAAACCATACCTTGGGAAGAAATCATCTGCTCTGCAGCTTGTTCTGAAGGTATCACATTTAAGACTGGGGTTTTCTGGAGCTGTAAGTGCTCCCTTGGCCACGTGTGCTTGTGGGCAGTTGTATCCTTCAGTATCTGCTCTCCTTGTGTGTGCTTCAGCTGGAATCAATACTGTGGGGTAAACATGTGAAGTAAAATGGATACTAACTAAAAATACTAACTAGGAAGGTCTGTTTTTTTATTTTCTAGAAGTTGATTTGTTCCTATGCTAATTTCAAATTCTGGGTTATATGACTTTTTGGAAGTACTTTGACAGAGATGTTAAGAATCCTTGATAGCTGCTATATATCCCCTGCTTAAAAATCTTGCTCCTTTGATTTTAGAACTGAGACCTAGGTCTCATACAAGCAGAGTATGGACTCTCAAAAGCAATTTAAAACATTTGTGACAGTATTCGATAATCCAGATGGTTTTTCTTTTTCACAGGATACAAGTCACTCACTTTGTCTGAGTGATTTAAGCCTCATATCAACAGATTCAGAATTGCGGGAGAACTCCAATCCAGTGAGTTGCTGTCCTGGAATTGCCTCATCCTCATTTGAGTTTTAATTTTGTCCTCCAAGATGTGCAGTGCTTAGTTCAACCTGCATCTGATTTTACTATAACAGTGTTCCTGCTTGATAAGTGTTGACTGAGCTTAGGTTTTACATAGAGGAAAATGAGATGCTGAGGAGACTTGTGTTGTTCTTTGTGCTGTGGTGTGGGAGCAGGGTGCAGCTCTTGTGTGTATTCTGCTCCTCTGAGCAGTGTGGGTGACTAGGATTGCATAGTCCAGGATACAGTCTAAATGGAGCTATTTTTTTCTGCTCCAGAAAAGGTTCTGCAAGCAGCCAATTAATGTATTTTTCCAAAGGAGTACTGCAAGAAATAAGGGTTAAACAAAATGTGGATGCAGAGGAATATATTTTACTTTTGAAGAAGTTACTTATTTTTGTAGGGGTTTGCTCATTATGTTGGTAAATTTGATTACAGGTAACAAAACCAAGGTGTAAATTTACAGCATGTAAGATTTATATTTGTTGCCATTACTGAGGGTGGCTGGTTCACTGGAGGAGTGTTTCTGACAGGCACATGCTGCTTGCCTGGGGTTTCTGGGGACCTGAGATACAGCACTGACTGATGTGTTCCTCTTTGTTTTCTCTTTGTCAGACACATGGACAGGACCTCAGCACAATCGCACCAGCAAGCATCTTTGAGTCTATGTTTCAGAGCCCAGACCACACAGCAAATCAGGATGACTCTCAGCAGACAGGTACCACTTGTGTCTGCACTGCTGCTAAAGAGAACTTTTCGACAGCTCTGCATGCATGTACTGAATTCAGCATTTCAGACTGAAGCTCAAAGCCCAGCGTAACTCTAAGAAGCAAAAAGAGCTTTACCTGCAGTGTTGAAATGGATTGTGTTGGGATGCATGGTGTGCACAGGCTGTGTGACACCCAGTGACAGGGGAGCAGACCCAGCACACTGTCCTGCAGTCCTGGCACTGGAGCTCTCAAGCAGTCCATGTCATCCTCCTGAAGTTGCTGCACAGCCTGGCTGATAAAAGACTTATTAGAGAGAGCTGATGAGCCTAATCAGGCTCACTGCAGAACCCAGTGTTACCAACTTCCTGAATGTGCAGCTACTTTTAAATATCACTGTGTAGGGTTGTTTTTGAGCACTAGTCTGAAGTTAGGAACGTGGTAATGCTTTACCTGGCACAAATCGATCAGCTAGCTGATAAGTTCATTGAAAAAGCAGTTCATTCAGACCTAATGAGAACAGATGTATTTATATTTTTTCTGTTTCTCTTTCAGCAGCTTCCTTGATTGAAAGGTTTAACGGCGACGC
The DNA here is from genome assembly GCA_013397295.1 of Polioptila caerulea. Taxonomy (NCBI): domain Eukaryota; kingdom Metazoa; phylum Chordata; class Aves; order Passeriformes; family Certhiidae; genus Polioptila; species Polioptila caerulea. The sequence goes on from VYXF01000688.1 coordinate 21,842, forward strand.
AGACTCGGTGGCTGCGGTCCCGCCCCCAGCAGGAGACGCGGCCTCGCTGTCCCTCCCCCTGGTCCTGCAGCTCGGCCTCCCTAAACCGGCACCGGCAGCTCTGCAAGCCTCGGCAGCGCCTGCTGCTCCCTCCTCCATAGCTCCCAGCTCACAGCCAGCGGCGTTTGGGAATCCTGCAACTGTTTTACAATCCCCAGAAGTGCCTGTTCCTCACAGCACACCGTTTGCAGCCAGTCACCCTGACTTCCTGCAGCACCCTCCCCCTCCGCCGCAGCCCATCGTGCCGGGACTGTCCGTGGTTGCCGGGGCTCCTGCCCCGCCTGCCCCGAGTGCCGCCGAGCCCCTCCCAGCTGTCGTTCAGACTGTGCCTGTTGGTGCAAACCCCGTTTTGACCAGTAACCCCACTATAACCATTACACCTTCTCCAAGCGCTGCCATCCTGCAGTCCAGCATTGTCATGGGAGAGCAGAACTTACAATGGATCTTAAATGGTGCCACTGGTTCCCCACAAAGCCAAGAACAAATGGTCAGTACATCCAGCAGGGCTTTGTAACAGCTTGAACCATTCCTACTGGAGGAATTCCTTGAACATTTCTTGCTCTTGAAGAGGAAGGGGGTCAGACCTGTAAGATAAAGCCCAGGATGCAGTGTGGTATAATGCCTGTCAGGTTAATGTGTATACACATCACCAGTGCAGCCCCTGGAATAGACAGGGAAATAAGCAGAGCACAGAGAAGCCCAGGGTGCAGAAAGATTTTGCTTTCTTCTTTCCCCTCATGGTGGATTTCTGCCAGCAGGTATCAGTGTGTTTATCCAGGACTGAGGGTATACATGGGCCTTAATGTTTTACTTTGAGTGCATAGAAACACAAAAGACTCTGTAAAGGTTGTGTTTAGGCATTTTATAATCTCTGCCTAATTTTGACTGATAATGAAAAGAGTTTTTTGGTGGTTTTCTAGTAAATCTGGATAGCTGGAACTTCAGGAGTTTTCTCTTTGACAATATTGGTGCCACTTCAGGCTCTCAGCTGTAGGTGGACATGAGTGAGTGGCTGCAGGTACAGGCAGTGGGAGCACACACAGCAGTGTTTAAGAATTCAGTCACTGAATTGCCAAAACCACCAAGCTGAGTGCACCAGCAAACAATGGAGGGGATGTTATGCCCAATCTTTAGGACCACTGAAACAATACTTTGAGCCCAGTTTTCCTGTGTGTCTCTTTGGAATATGTATATAGCTGTTTAGAATTTGAACAACAGAAATTTAATTCGAGTCAATTCACACTTTTTCTTGTTTGTTTTTTTTTCTTTAAAGCCACAAGTTCCAAAAGTAGTGGAAAAGGTGTTTTTTACCACTGCATTACCAGTAGCTGGTAACACAGGTAAGCGTGACACTGAACTAATTGAGCAAAGCTGATCTCTCTCTCTCCCTGCTGTTAAAATATGTAGTTCCATTGTGTTTTGTCTTTGTTTCACCTTCAGGAAACCCTGTTCAGCAGATTGGTCTCAGCGTTCCTGTTATTATTATCAAGCAGGAGGAGGCCTGCCAGTGCCAGTGTGCCTGCCGAGACTCTGCCAAGGACAAAGCCACCTCCAGCGTTAAGAAGGAATGTTCCTCACCTGATTCAAAAGCTTTGGAGCAGCCAGCTTCCCAGCTGCAGCCTCAGACCTTTCCTTCATCCTCTGCTCCTCCTTCTTGTGGGCAGAGCAGTCAGATAGTTAACCCTTCAAACTCCCAGACTGAAACATTAAGTGCCATGGATGTCTCAGACTTCCTGTCCCTCCAAAGCCCTGAAACCCCGTCTAATATAATTCCAATCGAAGCACTACTGCAGGGTGAGGAAGAAATTGGTTTGAGCAGCAGCTTCTCTAAGTGAAGATGTTCCAGATTTTCCTTTGCACCTGGAGGGTAAAACCCTTCTCCTTAGAAGCAGAAACTGAAGGATCGATTCTTACTCCTTCCTCTTTGGAAGTTCTGTGGCTTATTTCTGCTTCACGGATGTCATCTTAGTCACGTCCCAGGTACATCCACCTTTGAGATTCTATCTAAAAAAAAAAAGGTAAAAAAAAAAAAAGAAATAGCTAAGTTATATATGAACTGTTTTGGCTGCACTGTCTGTCACTTTTGCTTGTCATATGTGAACACAGAAGTTAAGGTTACTCGTGTGCAAAAAGATTTTTAAAAGGAAAAGGGGGGTTATTTTGTCTCCAATTGCACATCACTTATGTTTGGGATTAAGGTACTGGCAGCAAGTGGGTCTTTGTTACAACTTCTTGGGTCTCTAATTTTCTCCTGTCTCTCGTGTCTCTACTAACCATGCACTAAAGGGGAGCCCAGGAAAGGAGGCTGTGGGGGGAGGAAATGGCACAGCTGGGGAGAGAATTTATCTGCAGTGTGATTCGAATGCAATTGTCACATTCCTGATGAGGAGCTGGTGCCTGGTTTTGGTGTGTACTAATGCTCTTACTAAAGCCTCCAGGAGCTTTGGGGGACTTTATTTCAGCAGGGCACAAGTGCCTTGTGCCCCTAATAGATCTGTTCATTTAATTCCACTAGGACTCAAGTGTGTTGCAGACACTGTGTCACAACATGGAAGCACAGCTGGAGCCGCTGCTGGCTCCGGCTCCAGACTCTGTTTTCTTGGCCTCTCCAAAGGGTACAGTGGTCCCAGGTGTGGTCAGGTTGGTGCCTGCTGCTCTTTTGATTTCTTAGGCTCTGTTCAGCAACAAGTCATCATCCCAACCCTGGGACTGTTGAATCAGGAGCACGGTGCCTTTGCTGGTTACTCTCATCTTTTGTGAAGAACACCCCTTAAGAAAATTTTGAGAAAGATTCAACATAAATTCAGTTTGAATTCAGTGAGTCTGTCCTTCATGTCCATACGTGCTTCTTTTTTTTTTTTCCAGTGAGAAATATAATTTCTGCCTGACTCTGCCTCCAGCCTACTGCAATGCCAGCTTTTTGTGCACGGGGCTATTTCTTGACTAAAAGATGTTACGCAACAGAATAGTTTTTCATATCAAACTGAGAGTCTATATTCTAACCTACTCAGGGTAAATCAAATCCAAACCCCCCCTTCCACCAAAAAGCCTGTAATGTTGCAATAAATGCAGTCTCATTCTAAATGGTTTATTTATGCTGCATTATTTTAAAAGATGTAATTTTATAGTTTTTATCCATCTTTCTGGCTTTGGCTGTCAGTCTTCTTGTGTTAAAGGAAAGAATATTAAATAGTCTTTATTCAGTTTACAGTGTTGTCATTAGTGAGATGCAAAGATAATGACTGTAAGCCAATTAGTGGGGAGTGTCCCTGCACTCAATTTAGGAATGCAAACTGTAGTGGATAGAGATCTTTCACTCTTTGTGTTTGATCAGAGCTGCTCTCTGTCCCTCTGGGGAGGGGAGAACCCTGTGAGAGCTGCAGGTGTTTGATCCTCCTGTGACATGCTGGGTGTGGCCAACACTGAGACTGGCGTCAGCGACCTCCCGTGCTGTTCCCCTGAGAGTGCACTGCCCAGGCATGGGTGGAAAGGGACTGAAGGGAGCTGGCCTTCCCCTCCTGGACAGCTTGCTTCTGGTGAAGTGCAGGAAGGAAAGAACCGTGTCCTGTGAGGGCAGGCAGGTGTGCCAGGAGCACTCTGTGTGTCTGAGCCAGGGCGCAGAGCTCGCTGTTGCAGGGGTGAACTCGAGGGCATCACCCATGCTGGTGGTGTTTCCTCTGGGTGTGTGGCAGAGCTGTTGCAGAGGGGCTGTGAGTCCTGCAGCAACAAGGTTGGGCATCCACAAAACAGGTTAACAAAGCATTTCTGTTTTGTTCCTGTAATGGCAATCCTCAGAGGGCAGCGAGGTGGTGGCCCCTTTGGTTTTCTCCTACAGCTTCATTTCGTGCTGCAGTTGAGTTGCTTGGCAGCAAGAACTGCTTTGAACACAAAAAGCATCATCCCAAGGCCTGCATGGTTGGGACTGGCCTCGCAGAGGAGTCTCCTGCCAGCTGCTCTGCACAGAGCTCCACTTGGCAGGGGAGTGAGCCCTGCCCGGGGGTCCCTCTGGTGCCTCTCAGTGTGGCCTCGGGCATTTTCTTTGGCAAAATGCAGCTGTGGTGTTTGAGGGTGAGTGGGTGTGGATGTGTGCCTGGGGAACACTGCTGATGCAGGAGTGTGAGGATTCCCCAGGAGCTGTGGGGGTACCTCTGGTGGGGGACAGGGGTCCCAGATGTGGCCTGCACTGTGACAGCTGGGCAGTTCAGCAACCGCCTCAGAGCCTTGCAGCCTTCAGGGAGGCTTTTTTACTTTTGCTTCTTGTGACTTAGTCAACCTAAAACACGCTTCTGGTTGGACCAGAGAGCATCTTCAGAAGCTCTTTTGTGACTGAAACGAGTAGAAGAAACTACCAAAGTCTCTGATCTGGGAAGTTCAATGTGGAGCTGCAGTGATGGGCAGCAGTGCCCAGGGTCAATCTCTGCTGTTTCTCTTCACAGCTACTGAGTTTCTTTGTTGTGTTCCAGGAAAAGCACTATGTCCTGCTGATTCTTTGGTGCATTGGATTTGCCATTGCCCTCTTATACGTGTGTCAGGCAGGCTGCAATTCAGGTGGAACTGGTTAGAGCTTGTTCTGAGGCAGGATCATGTGATTCTGTGAGCACACAGGGCTGTGCATCCACTGTGTCTTACAGGTGTGTGCTTTTGTTGTTTATCGTCCATCTGCTTTCCAGAGTGTTTGTGCTGCGTGTGCCTGAGATGTTTTCACATTTGCATCATCCCCAGTACTGTGTGATCAGACTGTGCTCCAGGGCAGTCTGTGCTGTGCTGGGATGGGAGGAGATCCAGGGGCAGCTGCAGCAAAGCCCTGAGAATTCTGCAAGGCCAGAGATTTTCCTGTCCTCTCCTTGCAGCCCCAGCATTTAGCATGTTCACTATTACATGGTTAATAAAAGGGAGAGTTTCTGCCCTTACAGTTGTGGTGAGATGTGGATTCACAGAAAAGGGTTAATGTGCTGGAGCCTCTGGGAACAGTGTTCCTGCCTCTACAAAGTCTGCATGAACCCCATTAATTATCAGTCAGAGAGCAAAACTGCACTCCTCTTTTGTGCTAGTGGGGGTTTACTTGCTCACTCATAGTTTCTAGACGGGTGTAGAAGCTTAAATATGTAGAGGGGGTCAAGTTACTGACTTTGGAAGCTTTGGTCACCAAGCAAGGACCCAATCGAGCAGACTTGGTTGGAGAAATTGCTTTTTGTGCTTGTAGGTGGGGGGTGGGGGGTGGAAAATCAGCACTGATTGAATGCTGGTACTGAATTACATGGAACAAAGTACGAGTTGGACACTTGTGTAATGCTGAGTGTGCCCAGGAAGACAAGTTCGCAGAACCTCATACTGGTATCTAAAATGCACTTTAGGTTATTTTATCTTTAACCCAATTGCTGCAATTTCTTTTGTATATACTTTCACAAAGTTTATTTTTGCTCTGAGTAATAGTTAACAGGGGTGTGCAAAGATGAGCACTTAACTTGGTGCAATACCTGTAGCTAAAGATCCTTGTCCTGCGTGGTCCGTGTGTGTCTGTCTGACAGAACAGGTGTGGTGGGTGCTGTGCTGCCCTTCCCCCGTGCCCCAGACAAATTATGCATCGTTAGCAAACGTCCAATCTATGCAAATAACCCTCTGAGAGCACTGTGCTTCAGCAGCCTTTTCTCTCACGCTTTCTGGGGGCTGCTTGTCACTCGTGTTGGACATGCTGTGTCCCTCAATGTGTGTCCTTCTTCCCCTGTCCTCCTTCTGTCACCCACGTGGGAATACAAGTGACAAGCTGCTTTCAAACAGGCATGTTGCACCTTGGAAATTTGTCTTCAAGATGGTTTCTGATGTCCTGTTACTGCCTTATTCCTTGGGGGTGGCATGGCCGTAGCCATCCACGACGTTGTCCTTGATCTGCACCAACGCTGGGAACTGTTTACAGCATTCCAGGATAAACTGGGTCGGGAGCTGGAGCTGCAGGGGGGGCTGAGCCCAGGGTAGCTGTCCTTGGAGGTGGCTGCAGAGGAGCAGCTGTGGCTGGGGTGTTGCTGAGGTGAGGCAGCCGGGTCAGAGCAGCCGAGCTCTGGTGTCACATCTGGGCACAGAACCTCGCGCTGCCTCGGGTGCTCCCCACGGCCGAGGATGGGCTGGTGTCCCTGAAATGATTTGAGATCTGTGGCTGAAAAGGTCTTGGCAGGAGTTACCTGAGCTAGCTGGGCTGAACTGTTGGAGTCAGTTTGGGCTGTAAGGCAAAAAAGAAGAGCATGTCTTTAATAAACCCTATAAATTTCTGACTGCAGAGTTTTTAATTGTATACTATTTTTTCCGTAACATATTTTGGAAGCAATGTCAAGTTTTTATAAATGTTACCTGTAGTCAATTCTCATGGACAGGGCTGAACTTTTAACTTTTTTGTGTCTTGTCTTGATATCTATCACATGTTCTAGAAGTTGGATTCTGTGTCTGCACTGAGAAATGCAAATTAAACTGGATATTTATGTAGTAGTGTACATAGTCTAAGTGTGTGTTTTTGGAACTAGGTGAAACCCCACACCATGCTGCAGTGGTGTGCAAGCTGGCCAAAATTTGGTTCATTATGCAGTGTACACTTTCTCAAATAAATGCAGTTTCTACTTTTTCTTAAGAAAAGATTTTTTTCACGTGACCTTTTCCAGCAGACTCGAGGGTGCGTTTGCAGTGCTGTAGTTGCAGTCGCTGGTGTTCCTGGTTTGTGACTCTCTTGTCCTCCCGCTGCTCGGGCTGACCCTGCTCTGGTTTTGCCTCACCCAGCCCAAACCCCAGCCTGGCTCCACACCGGGGGCAGCTCCACCTCCAGCTGAGCTGTCGGGGCTGAGGGGCTGCACTGCCTGGGGCTTTGGAGACAGCTGAACTAAACCCCAGTTTCTCAAGAATGTGTGTATGGTAGTAAAGGAATTTATTTAACTCTGAAACATGGGAACAAATGTGCTTACATTGAGCAATGTGAAGATGTTAGTTACAGGTACAGTACTTCCAAAGGAAGAGCATCTCCAAAACCCAAAAGAGTAAATATGAATTTGTATTTTTTGAAGAATGTGAAATAATGGTGTTTGCTTAATTGCTCATTTTGTATGAAGTTAATATTGTACTTTGAAATATCTGCAAAGAAGTGGAAATTAACCTTTTTGGAATTGAAAGCAATATTAATACTAATGGAATCCTAATTAAATGCTTATTTAAACATTGTGTTATAATAGTTTTTCCTGAGAGTATTCTGTGGGAGAGGAGTGTGATCGTCCTGCCCTGGAGGAACTCCAACCCTGAAAGGCAGCGTTCGCCTTTTCCCCCTCCTCCCTCGCCCAGCACTGGCCCAGCTTGGCCGCTCTGGTGCCCGTGGGAGCCAAAACCCAGAGCTGGGACTCTCCCATCGCAGCCCCGTCCCTTGGCTGGTTCCTGCCGGACCCCACAGAACCGTTCTGTGCCTCTGCCGGGCTGGGCCAGGACAGAGAGCCAGGGCAGAACCGGCCTTGGGCACACACGGGCGCTCCGGGGGTGGGGAGATACACACCAGGCCCGTCTCGCTTTGTTTTGAGCTGGGAATTTAATGCGATAAGGCACGAACGCGGCGATACCGAGCGAGCTCCAAGGCCACGGCGGGGCAGCCCGGCGGTGCCGCCGTCACCGGGCCCTGTGTTCCCCCGGCACAAAGAGACCCGAACCCCTCGGTCCCTCCGCGGGGCGGGTCCCCGGTCCCGTCGCCGCCCCCGGGGCTCCTCAGGGCCCCCGGGGCTCCTCAGGGCCCCCGGGGCTCCTCAGGGCC
>VYXF01000688.1:37071-76990 GCA_013397295.1 Polioptila caerulea
AGGTGGGACAGGGATGGAGGTGAGGCAGGGATGGAGGTGGGACAGGGATGCAGGTGGGACAGGGATTGATGGTAGAGCAGGGATGGAGGTGGGACAGGGATGGAGGTGAGGCAGGGATGGAGGTGGGACAGGGATGCAGGTGGGACAGGGATTGCTGGCCGGGCAGGAAGCACCACACCTGGCTGACGTGGGAGCCCCAGGGCTGGCAGAGGGAGCGGCCAGTGGGGCTCTGTGGTGCCTGGCTGAGGATGGCTGGGACTGCAGTAAAACTAAACTCAGCATCCAGGATGTTCCTGAGAGACATCATCAAGATGCTGCTGGTGGTGGGAACAGGCTGGTCCTGCAGCCAGCTGGGAATGCTGGCGAGGTGAGCAGAGACCCTGTTTGCTCTCCTTGTGCCCTGCGTGGTTAATGCTCTGCAAAGAACTTCGTGGCAATGACTCCAATTAGGCCAGGACATCTCCCTGTAATCTGGATCCCTGTTGTGCTGTCAGACTCAATTCCAATTTCATTTGCTAGAGGTGTGTATCAGGCAGCATTTTTTCCTTAAAACAAAATGGAGGGGAAGATAATCGTTGATGGAGAAAATAATGCAAATTCATATTCTTCTTAACTTAAGGAAGGAGAAGAGATGCCAGAAAACAACAGCTAAATTTACATTTTAATGAGAAATGTCCTGACTGCCTGCTCTGAGAAACACAAATTGCTTTCTGGATGGGACCCTCACTTTATACCAAAGTGCAGGGAATTAAATCCAGCAGCCCCTGAGGAGATGACAAGGATATCTGGAGCCACAATGCCCACCACCAGCCAGTGGCAAGGACAAGCCAGGCACTGGTGGTGAGGCCAGGCTGTTGTCCCAGCGAGACCAGAGGCTGCTGGGGCTAAGGGACAGGGCTCCTGGCTCAGCACTGCAGGTGTCATGCCAGGGAGCAGAGGGCTGTTTGCTCTGTGTTTCAAACCCTGGGTCACTGTGGGCCTGCCCCTGCTGATGTACCCCAGCCCATTTTGGGGGTGCTGACAGGGGGAGGGCTGGCTCAGAGGGCTCTGTCCTCATTTCTGCGTGGCGAGGGGGGGTCTCAGGAGCAGAACTGGCACCAGGGCCTCTTCCAGCGTGGGAGCCCCCCGAGAGCCTGTGCCCAAGGCAGCTGTGCCCTCTGGGGCATCTCTGCCCTCTGGGGCATCTCTGCCCTCTGCTGCTCCCCATCAGAGCAGCTCAAGCTTGCAGGCAGGCTCCAGCAGTGTCTCTGTGGTGTCTCAGACCCCCGTGCAGCCAAAAGCTGTGCCCAGGAGAAGCTGCTGTTAATTTCTTTGTCTTAAAGTATCTCTGAAGATGAAAGCACAGCACGGTGCTGTGTAGTCTTATCTCTGGCAGGGCCTGTCACCTGCAGACGTTTTTGGCACGGCAAAGGCTCGTCCCTGCTGGGACGGAGTTCCTGGAGTGTGTCCCCACCCCATATGGTGCTTTTCCAGTTGTCAGAGCAGTTGTATGCAGTGGATGGGATGTAAATTCAGTGTCATACGGCAAAGGCATCACTCAGACAAGGAGACAAGATGCTTATTGAGGATGCTTCCAATCCGATAAAATAAGCAAAATCATCCCTGTTAGAGGCTCAATCAGAGCAGATGTGCTGGCACCCACAAGGCTGCATCCCTGGGGGAAACAGTATCACTGTCTGGAAACCAGGGCAGTGATAAATCATAGGTGACATTCAGTAATTTGTTACTGCCTTGTGCAAAGCACTGCCGCTCCTCTGGGCCAGTCCTGGGCATCTGCCTGGGATCACAATGATTCCAATCTTTACCATCATAATGGGTTTGTCATGGCTTAGGTAATGACAAAAGGCTGTGGATGCAGGAGAACACGGACGTGGAGCTGCTGGGAGCAGAGCCGAGCACGGAGCAGTGGCAGGAGCCGCCGGCGTTTGCTGCTGTGGGAAGAGCGTTCCCCAGCTGCTGGGTCTGCAGGGCTGAGCGGGGCTGCCCAGGGGCCCTGGTGGCTCTTGTGAGCTGGGACAGACAGAGGGGATCGCTCAGGTTTCCAGATTTGAGGCTGAGCCCTGTTGGCAGCAGCAGGGCTAACGCAGAGCCCTCACAGGGTGTGCAGCACAGGAGTTGTTCTGGTAAAGAGATGGAGCAGCTCAAGGCGGCTGCTGGGGATTTGGGTTTCACAGTGATGTGCTGAGCTCCTGCCCAGAAGTGGAGCCAAGTTGGAAGGTGGTGGGGTGGGAGCCGTGGAGTTTGTCAGTCACAGGCAGGAGCTGTGGGCTGGAGCTGTGTACGGGGCTCTGGTGGAAGAGAGGGTGTTGGGCCCTTCAAAAACATCAGTGGGCACCTAGGTGGTCCAAATTACAGGTTTCAGTGCTTCTCCTTGGTCAGGCAGTCTTGCACAGCTCTCCCTGGCAGCAGAATGCTCTGCACTGAAATACAGCAGGGGCTGGGACCCCTCCTCCCATGCTGGTGTGAGTGGCTAGTGGGGCTTAAGGGGTTAACTCGGGAGCCACACCAGCACTGAAGGGAACTCTGAGGACTCCCTGTGATGATCCAGGCCCGACTCAGAAGCTGAGTTTAACCAGCAAGTTTGTGTCACAAGGACTCTGTGGGTTTGGCTGGAGTGAGTGTTATTTCCCCCCCCAAAAAAATCACAGGGAGACAAAACACCTACTAAAAACAAAACTTCCCATGATACTTCAATCGTGAAGCAAAATTTATGTTTTGATTTTGGAAATCAATGGCAATTCACAAATTATTCTCCTGTGCTGCTACAGGTCATCCGTCAGCGTCGGTCTCTGCCTGACAGGAGCCATTACAGGTTTTGTTTGGTTGGTTGTTCAACGCTCGTGGTTTGCTCAGCTGCTCTCCAGGTTGGTGTGGTAATGACAAATTACAAGGCTCGTGGGCTTGTTTTTCCCCAACAGATTTAGAAAAGGCAGCTGGATGGCATCACCACTGAGCACACCAGCAGCAGTGCCAGGGAGGAAGAGTGCTGAGGAGGGCAGGTGAGCACCAGGTGAGCACCAGGTGAGCACCAGGTGAGTGTGGTGTGGGGCAGCAGCCCCGAGCTGCAGAGATGTGGCTCAGACACTGCTGCCCTTGTGTCCTTTCATCTTCCCCAGATTATCCTGGTGCCCACTGACAGTCTGGAGGGCCCAGAACATTTCAGGATCGCTGCTGCTTCCTTGCCCTGCCCCAGCCGTTGCCCTCTGTGCTGGGATCCTGGCTGTGTTTGGATCACCTTTGCTGGTGACTCTTTGAGTGACCTCAGGACAGCCACCCAGGACACCTGCACAGGTCCTGTGGTGGTGGTGGCATGCACTGAGTGCCCTTGTGTGGCAATTTTGGGGGATGGAGCAGCAGTTCAGAGCCCATGGGGACACAAAGTGGGTCCCAAGTTGGGATGGATGTCCCTGGCACTGGGGCCATCCCAGACCTGCTGGGCTCTGCAGGCATGGGGCTCTTTGACAGCACCAGGCCTGTGCTATTATGGGCAAATTACCTGCAGAATGCTTTTTTAATCTCGAGAGTAATAACTTGATTAGTAATTATTGGTGCAGAACACTTGGGGAGTCTCTGCAGAGGGTGAGGACAGGCTGTTTCACTGGAGCTGCCTGTCAGTTTTGTCACCTAATTATAAGACTGTTCTGTGCCGAGACTCTGGACAGGCAGAGGAAAAAATCCTCAGTGTAATTGTATTGGTCATATTTTATAGCCACTAATTACTTGCTTTGCAATTAGCATTTCTCTGGCTGGCTGGGGAGCTGTCACAGCCCTGGCTCACGACACAGGGCTCGGTGTTTCCTGGGGCTGGCAAAGCTTCGGAAGGCTGGAGGGAAGGGATCAGGCCCTGCGTGGTCACTCTGAGCCCCACAGGGAAAGAGCAGGGAAAGGGGGGTGCCCACCCCCGGGGTGCAGGTGAGGGAGGTGATGGTGTCCAAATCTGGATCTGGGCTCGATGGCTCCACCTGAGCTCAGTGTGAGTCAAAATTCTCACGTGAACTTTAGCTGCATCCATAAATTCTTCATTTATCATGATTAAAGATATGTCAACATTCAAACTATGGTTTATAGCTGGAAATTTATGCTGTATTATTGTCTCTGATACAGCAAATATCCTTGTCCCAAGCCCACCAGGCAGTTTTCTACTTAGTAGGAATTAATGACCCATCAAACAGAGCCAGAACAGGCTGTTGGTGTGAATGAAGGGGAGGCTGTGGCTCTTGGGGTTTCCCTCCTGAGGAATTATGAAGGGACTCCAATAAGCAGGTAATTGGGTCACTCCACCCTCTGAGCTGCACCTCCAGGCACTCTCCTCTTACATCTTACAAGCCATGTGTTAAGCCTCTGCACAAGTTCTCTCTGCACTGGCAAATCTTCAAAATCCTTCACCTCCAGGAAAGACCATCTGCTGCTTGCAGCAGCCTGGAAACAGCTTTCAGCAAGCAAGAACTTTAGTTTATCGTTTTAATTCAGCCCAACGCCAAAAGTTCAGTAATTTATTGTGCCTTTTGCAAGGTTTTTCTCTAAGTCTCTGTTTGGCTGGTATTTGTTTGGGAAGTTTTAGGGATTTTGCTTTTGTGTGAGTGTCTCAGAGTTGTCACGATATGGCAAGAGAACTTGTCTGGTCTGAAACCACCCTGGGCTGATGTGCTAGGCTGACACTTTTCCATAAACGCATCAAATCCTAAACTAAAACTCTTCTAGCAATTAAATTAAATGGAGTCAAACCAGCAGTTAAATGCATTTGTGGTGCTACCAGTGGGCTGGGGGTGATGCAGGAGCTGCAGCCTGGTGTGTGCTCCCAGGGCTCAGAGGAGGAGCAGCTCTGAGAGGGGTTGTACTGAATCCTTTGTCCATTTGTTACATCCTTTTGGCTTTGCAGGGGAAGTTTTGCATCCCAGTGCCTGATTTTTAGGACCTTTGCTCACCCACAAGCTTGTATTTGGTTAAAGCACTACAGAGGGATACAGCATGATAGAATGTGCAATGTTATCGTTCAGCAGCAATTGCCTGAATTAATTAACACTTTACACTTAAACCAAGTAGCTAATTACAGACCTTTTAGCTTAACAGAGTGTGGGAAGGGATAATATAAATGGTAATTATTGAGTTAAGCAGGGCTCACCTGGGACATCTCAGTCAATACTCAATTACTTCAGTGCTCTCTGAAGCCCGTGTGGCACCTGAAGGCTCAGGCTTCCCTCCAGTGAGATCACCAGTCCTGTGCCGTACCAGGGCCAGAGAACAGCCTGGCTGTGGCACCCAGCTCTCAGTCCACGCCTGCCCTGCCCACCTTGGCCCAGCCGTGGCTGGTGCTGGTGGTGCTGCTGTGCCCAGCTCGTCCCCGTGGCCCCTGCACAGCACCAGGCTCCAGCTCTGGGCCCTGCTGCTTCCCAGCCTGGCAGAACTCCTCGAGGTTTCTGCCACTGCTGTGTTTGCAGGGAAAGGAAAGTGTTTGGTGGTGTGGGTCTGTGCAGCTGTGCCCTGGGAGACCCTTGATTGAGGCCTCTGCCTTGATTGAGCATCGTTCCTGGCATTGCACAGCCCTTACAGTAACACTGAGGAGAAATTCATTTAGCAAGGCTCAAGGTCAGATTCTGAGAGTTAACAGTTGTGAGGTCAGGAACAGAGAGTGACAGGAGGAAACAAAACACAAACCACAGCCCTGGAGTGAGTGCAGGGCACAGGCTGCTGGTCACGGCGCTGCAGGGCTCCACGGGGCCCACCTTGGTTAAGTTTGTGGCCAGAGAAAACAGAGGCAACGCTCCTCAAGCCTTCCTGTCAGGTGGGAATGGATGGGAAACCATCCCAGACCAACTGGCACGCTCCCTTCTGGGGATGTGTGGTGAAGCAAACCTTTCTGCAGGCGGGGGGCAGCCCTGGAGAGCTGTCAGCACTGACCACAGCCATCCTGGCACTGCAACTGTGGCCCGACAGCTGATGTGAGCTTAATGACAGCATGTGAAAGTACTGGCACTGGGACCTGCTGGCTGGGGAACTGGAACTTGACACAAAGCCAGAGCTGTCTGGCTGAAAAATTCTGGCTCGTTTGGGAAAGGTCAGTGTGATGCTTCAACACTTGAGCTGGTTAGATTACGAACAGCTCCAAAAACGCAGCAGTAAATGGAAAGTGGGATAAGACATCCCAAAGGTTCCTCAGCAGGTGATCTGGGCAGGCCAGCACTGGGAGAGGGAGGGCAGGATCCAAACTGCACCCGTTGCAGGCAGAGGTGGGACAAGCTGTTGGCCAAAACACAGCGAGCTGGTGAGGGTGAGGGTGAGGAAGGGCTGGTGAGGATGGCAGCTCAAGGGCCTTGGGGCTTCCTGTGCTGAGGGCTCGGTCCTGTCCCTGGCATGGCCATGGCTGGGAGAGGTGCTGGGAGGGATTGTGGCAGGAGAGACCCTCCAGCTGCTGGCGTGGTGGGGACAGGTCCTGCAGCAGGAGGTTGCACTGCTTCCTCCCCTTCAAAGGCAAAATGCTAATTTCTGTCTGAGCAAGAAGAGTTACAAATTGTACACCAGCCCCTTGGTGTGTGTGCTCCATGCAGCGCCTCTGTGAAGGGTTTGAACAGGGATGAAAACCCCCTGCTAAGAAGAGAGGCTGGTGAAGGGGCTGTGTGTGGTGCTGGCTGGCAGCTGCTCCAGGCCTGTGGTGAGCATCTCAAAGCCAGGGGTGCCATCAAGGGCCCCCAGCCATCCACAAGGGAAAAGCTTCTTTAGAATTACCAACAGTGGCATCCTGTGTCCTCTTTGGTCCAAGCTGATGTTTGCTGAAGGATACTGGAAGAATTAGTAGAGCTATTTCTCTTTAATCCTGTCCCAAGTGACAGCAAAATCAAACCAAAAGGCAGGAGATCACGTGCTGTTGTTTTAGGCAAGAGCCCAGTGGTGTTAATGAAGGGTTTTATCATTGTGGGGGCTGTTTGATTTAGAGAATAAAATAACCCAAGGTAACAAAGCTGGATGAGTTCAAAGCCTAAGGGCATAAAAATGTATTATAGGCTCACAAATTCTTCAGGGAACTTGTCTGGGCTATCCCACTCCTCCTTGAGAGCAGTGACACTGCCAGCCAGCACTGTCCTTCCCTCTGGGGCTGCTTGGTTGCTGGATTTATCCCTTCTAAGAAAGAGGTTTTAGGGGCAGGCAGATGGTGGCTTTTCACAGGGATGCAGCATTGTGTGGCTGCTGGGGGTTTGAAGAGCCAGGATACCGTTTCTCACTGTGGTTTGACTTTTATTTGATGAGTCAAGGGATATAAATAAATGGGCTCTGTTTGCAAGGGCGATTCTTCTGCATCTCTGACTGGCATGAACAAGGGCTGGGAGGGGGGGAACAGTGGGTAGGGATGTTTCTGAGAATCTTCTTCAGTCTTTGCTCTCCTTTCCTGGCAATATCAGCGAGCACTCCAGCACCGCTGCTCTCTAATCTAATCAGACCTAGGGAAACAGGATTTGGTGCACTTAGATACCCACCAGCAGAGTAAATAGCAGATATGTTCTGTGAGAATGGCCAAAAGCTATTCCAGCCCCTTTCAAAGCAGAGACAAGATCTCTGGACCTCTCCCTGCTCCAAATTCCACCACTGCTGGCCTTGAGCAGGACTCTGCAGGTGGGTTCATTGATACAGAGGAGGATCTGTACACGGGGAACTCAGACCAGAGGGTGTGCAGCCCCTTCCTTCTCATGAGCATTTATGGGTGTCTTCCAAGGTGTTTTCCTTTATGATTCTTGATTAGTAGATAAAAGACCATTTTTTCTTTTAATAGAGTCTCTGATGTTAATGGTCTCCCTCCAGTCAGATTAAGGTGTTTTGTCCTGTTTTACTCTAATGGAGGATGATTGAGAAATATCTGGCTCACAGCTGGCTCCTTGCTCTCTCACTGTGCTGTGCTGCTGCCACTGAGACACTGCTGGGAAATAAAATAAAAAAGAAGGCTGGAGGACTTCACCCCCTCCCTTCACAGGGCCTTCAGCACTCCCTCCTACCAGCCCCTCCTGAGCTGTGGGCACATCCTGGGACCATCCCAAGAAGCACACGGAGAGTAGGGGTAAGGCTGTGCTGGGGCTGGGCTCACCCCACCGAGCTCCTGGGGCAGCTGGTGCTGCAGCGACTGCCCTGCCGTCGTGCAGTGGGAGCTGTGCTGCCCTCCTGCCCTGTCCTGCCCGGTCCTGCCCTCCCTGCCCTCCTCTGCCATGTGCTGTGTACTAGGGCAAAGCGAAGTGCTGGAGCCTGCTGCGTTATCTGAGCTATTAGATGCACTCGTGTGTGCAAGAGCGTGTGAAATGCAGATGNCGGTCCTGCCCTCCCTGCCCGGTCCTGCCCTCCCTGCCCTCCCTGCCCTCCTGGTCCTGCCCTCCCTTCCCTCCTGCCCGGTCCTGCCCGGTCCTGCCCTCCCTGCCCGTCTCTGCCATGTGCTGTGTACAAGGGCAAAGCGAAGTGCTGGAGCCTGCTGCGTTATCTGAGCTATTAGATGCACTCGTGTGTGCAAGAGCGTGTGAAATGCAGATGGCTGCAGGACCCTGGGGAGCAGGAGAGAACAAGTGGGGACGTGCCCGTGTCTCTGCTGAGGCCAGGATGGAGCACTGGCTGTGCTTGCTGGCCTGGGGGTCCTGTCCTGGTGTCCCTGAGCCCTCCTCAGCCATGGGCATCTCTGACTTGCACAGAGCAGCTCCCCAGGCTGTGGTTGGTCCCATCATATTAACAAGGCACCACTTCTGCATTTTAAGTGTGTGCTCCTTGATATTGTCCTGCCTCTAAATGATCCTGGAAATGCATTGTCTACTTAACTACTTTTTAATTAAAAGTCAGGGATATTAGAAAAGAGAAATCAATTCTTGTCACAATTAAGACTTGGTTTGAACAATTGCAGCATGTTTCAGTGAAGGATCCTCTCTGGGCTTATTGATCTGTATTGTCATAATGTCTCGGTTATTGCCATGGCTCAGACAGTTTTAAATGAATATTTCGCCTGAATTATGTATGTTATCTGGCAGGCAGAGGAGGCTGCCTGCTGCCACTCAGAGCCTGCAGGGCTCCCAGGGCCCCCACACCTGCTGACTGAGGCCTGGGCTGGCAGGAGCACCTTGCCTCCCACAGCACCAGGCTCCTCCATGAGCCCGGTGACTGCGCCAAGGGCCTGGTGACTGCTCGGGCAAGTCGGGGTTTGCAGCCCCAGGAAATGTCTCGAAGCTGGGAGGCACCCACAGGACAGGCAGTGGCACCAGCTGAGCAGGACCTGGCCCCTGGCAGTGCCCACGGAGGGTCCTGCACTGCTGCACCTCCCTGCTGATGGCAGCAGGAGCAGGAGGGCAGGCCAGCACAGGGGCTGGAGCCTTCCCCACTGGGGGCTGTGGCTTCCCCAGCCATGGAAGTCTCTGTCTTCCCCTCCTTCTCCCTTTCCCTCTCTTTGTCTTCCTCCCTTTCCCTCTGCAGAGAGGGGCTGGTGGGAGGTCTCCAGTGCTCTCCACTGTGAAAGTGACAGGAGAGTAGGAGGCTGATTAATCAAAATCTAATATGATGAAGGACCTTTTTTAAGGTAGAAGATGTCCCAGTTATGGTTTGTCTGCCCTTTAAAAGTTCTTGAAAACTAGGGGGTCTTGGAGGAAAGAAAATTGATTTCTCATGGTTCCTGTTGTACCTTGGAGCAGAAAGTAAATTCAAAGGGGCCCTGCCATGAAAGGTCAGAGTCTGCTGCTGTGGCTGATAATGAGATCTCTCAGAGATAAATCAAAACATCTGGACTTCACCAAGGAACAGCTACTGGTTCAACCCAAGATTTGGAATCAGGAAGAGAGGGCACATGCTAAACCTTGCCTGCTGTGGAAGCAGAGATGGCAGCAGCAGTGCTGTAGCCCCTGTTACGTTGGTGCCAGAGCTGTTCCCTCCTGCCTGGTGGTGCCTGGCACAGCCAGCACCTCCCCACAGTTTGTGCAGAGCCTCTGGCCACCACCAAAGCACTTTTCACGTCACCACTGCTCCCTTAGATGCAGCGGCACATCCTGCAGCTGTGCTCCCTTCTCCCGGTGCTCCCCGCAGTCCTGGGAGCCGCACTCCCAGACTTGAGGGCTGGGGAGAGGAAACCCTGATGGCCTTGAGAGCGCTCCTTGTTAACCAATGGCCATGGCTTCCAGGGCTGCAGCCCACTAGATCCCACTTACTCTGTGATAAGTAGGATCCACATAATAACTTCTGGCTCATATTAATGCTTTTAATCTGCAGACCTCCAAAAGAGATGAGCCAGAGAAAACCAGGAGAGAGATGCTCAGAAAAAAAGAAAAGAAGCAGAGAAAAGTGAGTAGGATGAACTCTTTACCTCTCTATCCCATTAGCGTGTTCGCCATGGATTGCAAAATCCTGTTAGGCACAGGCAGCCTGCAGATCTCGGGGCAGTGCAGAGCCTGCGCTTTAGCGGTGGCTTTGGCTCTGCAGCGCTGCCGGGGCTCTCCTCGAATGCTGGCTGCCCTCAGGGTGTTGGGTGCCTCCAGCACAGCCTGCCCCTGGCTCCAAGTGCCTCCCCAGCTCCCATATTTGCTGCTCTTTGTTTTGGGTTCGCTGACCCTCGGGCGTTGTGTTCATGCCTTTGCTGTGTGACTAATTGGAGAAGTGTCTAATCCTCTTCTCCACCGATGTCACTGTTATGCAGCCTGTGATTAAACACGCTGTCAGCTGCTGCTGTTTACAGATAACAATGCTGCTTTCTCTCATTCCTACACTATCAGACTCATTAGGAAGGTTTATGGATAAATTAGTCAGTCTGGGATTGAATAATGTGTGCAATGCATGCACTGAGAACTGCACCTTCCTGCTCTGGGTAGCCAAATGTGATGGTGGCCTGCAGACCTGCTCGGGGGCAGAGGCCAAGCCCCACACCAGGGTGACCCCCAGATCTGGAGCCTAATTGCTGTCCCCCAGGTGGGCTCTCTTCAAGGACACTCTTCCAGGGGTGAGCCCCTCACTGCTGGTACCAGGCTGGAGACAGCAGCAACTGTCTGCTTGACAAAATCCTCTCTGATGCTTCATTACAGCGGATTCTGCAATACACATAACAAGAGGCTCTTTTCCCATTTTTACTGCATGAAACACTCATACATTTCCAGAGAAGGTTCCTGGTCGGCTTGGTGCCTGGCTGTTCAATACAGCGGGAACAAACTGCAGCTGCAGATGGGAACAGGTTGTTTCTGCCATTTGTTATTTTTTCCCCTAATTATGATGCAGATTGGATGCTCTCTCCAGCATTCCCTCCCTTTCTGTTTATTCAAGCAGGATTTTTGTGAACCTATACAACAATTCCTTCCTGGGCCCGGCTGCCCCATTAGAATGGAGCAGGATTTATTGCTTCCCTGAGCTGCAGCCCTCTCCCCAGTCCCCTTCCACCACTGGCCAGCGCTGAGCTGGGGTGGGAGCAGGGCTGGGATGTGAGGATCCCTCTCTCCACCCTCGGGACAGGATCCCCAAGGCAGGTATCCAGGGGGATGGTGTGGCTGGCAGCCTCTGTCCCCAGGGCTGCCTCTCACCCTGCCAGGGTGGCAGCAGGAGCAGAGGCACCTGCAGGCATGTCCTGCTCTCTGCTGAGCAGCGAGCAATCTGTAATTACTGGAGAGCTTTCAGGGAGCTGGACACACCATGCTGGTGCCTTATTTAGAGTCTGCCCAGGTGCTGAGTCCTGGAGTGTAAAATGCATCTATGAATTAGCCACAGCTGGGTTAAATTGCTAATTATAATTTGCAAAGTGTATTGCCTTCTTCTGTCATAGACAAATGAAAAAGACTCACTCTGCATGACCTCCCCATCACCCTCACCCCGTGACAGGGAAGATAATTGGTGAATGTCTTGTGGTGATTGAGTTACCGAGTGAGTCCTGAAGTGTCTTTCCTCATCAGTGTGTCATACAAGTTGCATTTCTGATTTGCCTGATGAGTAAGAGCCAGAGCAGCATCACTCCCTGGAAATCCACAGCAGTTCAGTGCCCTTGCTGTTGTTGTTAAGGGGCATTTACTGCCACGTTATTGAGGGGCCAGGAAAGTTAGAAATCTTGGTAATGCGATTTAAATGGTGATCAGCCCAAAGATACAAGCATAAAAAGGCTCTTAATAAATAGAGGAAAATCCACGAAACTGAGGAATCCAGGCACAAGGTGCACTGGAACTTTGGGGTCCCCCTTTAGGGTGCACAGGGATGCTCTCCTCAGAGAACCAGAGTGGTGCACACTTAAATCTTCAAATTAATCGAGGTTTGGGTTGTAGATTCAGAGCAGTGCAGCTTGGAGCTGCTGAGGGAGGGCTGGGAGGTGCCCAAGCCGTGGAGGGAGCCTGGCACCAGGGCAGGCACTGGCCCTTGCTGTGGCCACTCTGGAGCTTCTTCCCTGGCACTCACCTCAGAAGCCACAGGACCAGCCTGTCTAAAATGCCTCTGACAATGAGTGATGGCCACATGCCACAGATCCCTCTGTTAAATATAGCCTGCTGTAGGACCATTTCTGATGTGACTGAGAATGAAAATCCTGACAACAGCACTTCAAACAGAACTGCTGCAAATCTCTGTAAGTGGTTTTAATGAAGCCAGCCAGGAAGAGAAGGAGAGCAAATCGAAGATAGGACAACTCCTTTGTTCAAATTACTGTAATTGGTATCAAAATTACGTTAGTGGTTGTTTGCACCATTATACTTGAGGTACATCCTCATTTCTCCCTCAGTTCTCAGAGGTTCACCCACCTGAGCTCTCAATCTGCACCTCTGCCTTTCAAGCAGAGCAAGAGAAGCCACAGCAGAGGGGCAGGCTGAGGGGAAAGAAGCCTGTGGGGCTCTGGCATCCTGCCCTGTGCTCAGCACCACCAGCAGAGCATCTCTGAGGGGCAGGACCTGCCTTGTCCAGCCTTCCCACAGCTCCCAGAGGGAGCAGACCCCACACACGACTCCTAAGCTCAGTGCTCAGGGACTCCAGGTGCCCTTCAGGCTCTGTCACCAGACTCTGACACCCGGATCCCTCCTGGTTCTAATTAGCAGCGTGTGGTAATTTGTCTCTGGGTGAGTTGGAACCTAACACTGAGTGGATCTGTGCCCCAGCCAAAGGCAGGGTTCATACTGATGATGACAGAACGGGGTGTGACTTACATAAGTGTAATGATATTATGCTGCCTGGAGCTCTGGATTTTCTCAGTATATGATGAATGTGAGGCATTTAAAAAAATTAGACACTCTATTTTACATTATTTTCTAGATATCTGTGGGCTGTCTGGAAACCCATTAGCAAGAAATGAAAAGATGCTTATAGGCCTTTACCCAGATTAGCTGCATTTATGCAGTCAAGGGTCTTTTATGTGATTACCTTAAAAGCTGAAGAACTGCTGCAAAACATTTATAGTGCAGACATCATGAGGAAAAGAGTACAGATCTGACAGGAAGACAGAGCTGTTAAAAAACAAGTGCACAGCTCTGTTTGCTTTGTATTTGCAGACAAACAACCCAGAAGGTAGAAGGGTTTTCCCTTTGCAGCCCTGAGGCCGGGCTCTGCAGCTTTGAGCACGAGATTTATGGGGAAGCTTTACATTAACTTTCATTTTCACTGTGGTTTCTGCCAGTTAGCAGGAGGGGATGAGCAGGGATGGGCCAGCACTGGCTGTGATGGAGTGTGATGGAGTCCCACTTTCCTCTGTGGGATATTCCCTAATGCCAGGCAGACTTGTGCTGTTTTGCTGCTGCTCCCTCTGCTCTGGCTCTGCCCTTGTCACAGCAGAAGCAGCAGAAGTCCTGGAGCATGTTTGCATGACATGCTAAAAACAGTACAAAAGTGCAGAAATCCTTTGTTTTTCATTGTACAAAAATACTTGCAAGTGTGGAAGAGAAAGGAGAAGTGCAAAAGACTCCATGAGGTTTCTGCCTGCTCTATTTTTTTTTTGTCAAGGACTGCTCTTTCAGCTGTACATTGAGACCTNGAGAAAGGAGAAGTGCAAAAGACTCCATGAGGTTTCTGCCTGCTCCATTTTTTTTTTTTTGTCAAGGACTGTTCTTTCAGCTGTACATTGAGACCTGCATCCTCATGGTTCCTTTGTCCTTTAGCATAAAAAGTAATTTGTCAGCAAAAGAAGTAAAGTTTTGTTTTTCAGTACAGATCTGGCTGTCCTCCCACTGAGACTTTCAACTCTTTATCTCAGGAATTGATGGTCTCGGTTTCTGATTCTCTTTCCTTGGTGTTTGTATTGATTTCTTTTTTTTCCAGGAGGGTTATTTTCACTGTGGTGTCAAAACTATCTTTCTGTCTCCACTTACAGCAGGTAATAGCTCAGCTTGGCCAATTACACGTTTTCTGGGCTAGCCCTGCTCTTTGCACAAGTTCCCCTGACAATCTGGAGCCTGGCTGACCTGATGTCTTTGCTTTCCCTTTGCTCTCGTCCCTGCTGGCTCCAGTCAGGAGTGGGGAAGGGCAGCAGCCCCACAGCTGGATGTGAGTGGCAGAGGTGACCAGATAACCTGGGTATTCCTCTTCCTTCACCATCACTGGCCCCTTGTGCCACTCAAGGAGCTGCTGGGCTGTGCCATCCTGGGAACAGCATCCCTCTGTCCTTTGGGCTCATGAAGAAATCCAGTAGTGTCCATTAAAGGCTCTGTGTCTGTTTTCTTCACACCAGCAATGGCTCTGTCATCTGCTGTTACTGAAACAAAATTCATGAGAACATTTCCCCAAAGCGTGATGCTTAAAATCTTAATTAAAATACCTCTGGCTGTTCCAAACCAAGATTCTATAAGTGCTTGGAATAATATTTCACATAAACAGAAAAGCTGTGTGCTTTTAACATGACAGACCCTTTTTCTAGTGAAACATATCTAACCTCAAATCCTCCATATGCTTCCAAAATCCTCTTCCCTGCTTGGCTCCTCAGTGACAGAAGAGTGTACATGCCTGTGGAGCTTGGTGGTGAATGGAGCTGTCCCAGGGGTCTGGATTGATTTGCTTTGTGACATTGATACCTTCCACTGTCCCAGCAGCAAGACCCAGTGTGTGAATACTAAAAGGAAGCTGCTGTGCCTGGAGGCAGGCAAGCGAGATCCCATATATTACACTGTGAGAGTTGTGTGTCATATTAGAGCAATCTGCCTTTAAAGGGCATCTTTCAAGCACAAACTAGCTTTTTCCCACACTTGACTGATCACACAAATAACTGTGATTAAAGGTCAAGTGCCTGGGTTTTTCTATTTTACTCCTTAAAAATTTATATGCGAAAGAAAGCCTGGAAGTTAACATAGCATGAAATTGTTATGCAGTTCTGAGCCTTTAACGACAACTAAATATCACTTTTCTTCCTGGGTGGCTTGAGAAATCTTCAGTAATAACGGGTCACTTCTTTCCGTTTCCACTTGAGGAAGATTATAAATAAACCCTGTCTTTTGCTTCCCTGCTCTGTACCGTGATGGAGGGAGGATTTTGATTGTATGAACTCTTGCCCTCAGCCAGCAGGGCTGTTCCTGGTCTCACCCTGAGCTCCTGGGCTGCAGGTGTGTGGCAGGAGGGGCTCCACTGCTGGTGCAGCAGCACACGAAGCACTGATCCATGTCGAGCTTTCCTAGATGGGAAGAACACTGATAAATGGATGGGAACTTCCTCACCAGTAAAGTTAACACAGAGAGGAAAGGTAATGACCATATTTGCAAAAGAGCTGAGAAACACAGAGCTGGAAACATCCTCTGGCTCCAAGCATCCAGCTAAGCTTGGCCTGAGGTCCGAGCACCAGCTCCTGTGAGCAGGGGTTTGGCACGGGCTACCAGAGCCTGGCCATGCTGTGCTAGATGGAGGCTCGATCCTTTTACTTCAGACCCGCAATATTTTACATTTGACACGTAATCACAGCAAAAGGAACATCCCACAAGAGCAAATGTTTGCTTTGGTATCACGGTATCCACCATCAGGGGGAAAACCGGCAGGCATCCAGCCTGACTAAACCTTGCAGGAGCCTGCAACACCTACAATTAGCAATAATCAAACCTCGTTGAGTTCCTCCCCCGACGCAGGAGGCTGTGGGCCTGGTGGAAAACACCTCGGCTTTGGTGAGCCAAGAATTGAAGAATTGCCTCCCTTAGCTCAGGCAGCCCCTCACAGCCACAGCACTGTGTGGGTCTGGCAGGACTCACCCACCTGGGGCTGCCTTTCCTGGCGTTTCCGTCTAGGCATTTTTACTTTCACAGCATCTGCTGGGCTTGGAGGACCTCGACATGAAGCTGGGAATAAAACTTCAGCCCAGAAAGGCAGAACAGAGGTCTCGACAAACCCGACATGCCTGGGCATCGCCCGCAGGCCAGGGCAGGGACGAGACCTGCCCCGCTGTCCTCATGGGCCCTGAGCTGCAGCAAGGAGCCCCTGACCCAACACTCCCGCCCGCGAACACCATCTGGGCACAGGGGGAACAAAGCACTGCTGACCATGGCCGCAGCATTTCGGCATCACCGAGGGCAGCCCAAAGCTCAGCAGGACGGAGCCCTCAGGACCGAGCCCGCGCCCTCACGGGGCCGCCCTCCCTCAGGCGGCACCCGAGTGCCCGCCCTGGCCCCGCCCCTTTTCTCCCTCCCCTTCCTCCCATTGGCTGCGCGGGCCGAGGCCCCGCCCCGGCGGCGGCCGGCTCGGCTCGGCGGGGGGGTCGCTCCGGGGCTGGCCGGACGGGTTGTAGGGCGGATGTGCCGCTGCTCTCCGGGACGCGGAGATCTGCCAGAGGAGCGGGAGAGGACGGACGGGCCCTCGTGGAGTCACCGGGTCAGCCCGGGGTATCCCGGTCCCCGCGATCACCGGAGGCGCGAGGCAGCGCGCTGCCAGTACCGTGACAGGGAGACGGTTGGAGCCCTGGGGTCCGTGTTCGCGGAGGTTGCGCTGCCACGGACGGAGCCCACTGGTCCGGAGGCGGGAGGAGTGTCTCGGAGCATCCCGGAGCGCTCGGAGCAGAACGGCAGTCAGGGATGTGCCCGCCGGGGATGCGCCGCCGCGCCCCTGCTTCCCGGTGTCTGAGCCCGGGGCTCAACCTGCCGGTCGGGGGCTGTGGCTGTTAGCTGGTTGTGGAAGGATCGTGAAGCTGTGAACTGAGGGAAATAGCTCTTCCTGTCAAAGATAGATTTGGCTGTTTTGTGGAAAAAGGCTGTCGTTTGCCAGGGAAATCCCTCTTTCAACGCAGCTGCTGGTACCTTTCAGTGCCAGCATCCGCACGCTGTGGGCATGGCACGGTGTTGTCTGTGGTGTCCTCCCTGGGATGGCACAGTCGTTAGGGCACTGATCAGGTACCTGCGATGTTGTTCTGGGTGTGGAGTGAGAGCTTCGTGGCGCTTGGTGCTCACACGGTGATGCCATGGCTCCTGGAGCCGGGGTGGGAGCTGGGACCGGGCACAGCATGGCACTAAGCTTCCCACTGCATGGACTGGGTGGGCTTTACCAGCATTTCCCGTGTCACTGGTTTTCCTAACATGCTGTTTTCCCTGCAGTTGTCCTGCTGGACTCAAAGGAATCGCAGGCGGAGCTGGGCTGGACCTCACACCCTTCGAACGGGGTAAACACAGGGGTGGGACTGTCCCTCTGCACCGCTGGAGGGGCTGAAAGGGTCTGTCAGCCTCTTGGTGCCCAGCAGCATTTGAAGTCCTGCAGTATGAGCGTTTTGCTTACCACGGAGCTGGGGTGGGGGCTGGTAGCCACGGGACCTCCTCATTCAAGGTCGATGGGGAGCTTGGCATGATCAGTGCCAGGAGCCGCCGGGAGCAGAGCGAGGGGTGAGACATTGGCTGTGTGAGCGCTGCAACTGGCGTGGAGCTCCTTCTCAAAATGGATTTTACAGTACTGAAACAAGCCAATAAACACTGGCTAGTTAAGGCTTTTGTGGGCTGCACACCAGCATGAGCACCAAGGGTCAGTCAAGCCCTTAGAATCGAGGGCTGTGGCTGGGGGAGTCACTGGGAGCTGTGTCAGGCAGTGTTTGTTTCACCAGCCCCTGGCTTTGCTGCTGGTGTCAGTCTAAAGCTGCTTTTAGTAAGCTTGGAGTTGTGCTCCTTGCAGCTTTGGGTTCGTTTTCCTGAATGGAAACAAAGCGTTCAGAGGGAAGAGTGTAGGTCCAAGGGTGCACTGTGTGGCACAACTGGTTGTTTGCAGAAGAAACTCTGTTCTGGGTATGTTTTGACTGCTTTGCATAAATTTACCCCCAGAAAGTATTGCTTTGGGAAATTGCCAGGTCGTCATTCAGGCTGTGAGGGTTGAATCATCATTTCACTGATCAGAATCTCTGCTGATAGCTTTGGGGAAACACTGTTTCACTTGCAGATGCAGGGTTTGTCTTGTTGCAGCTAAAACTTCTTGCCGAGAAGCTGCTGCTGTTCATGAAGGTGTTTAATGTCCTTGTGTGATGGTGTGACTGGTGTCACATCTCCTTAGACATCCTGGATTTCTCGGGGTGGCCCAACCCCAGCCAGCGTTGCACTGTGTGGTAACACTGTGTGCATGCACCTTCCCAGGGACAGAAAATCTGAGGAGTGTGTGGGATATGAAAGCTCTGGCTCCTCAGGAGATGATGTGTCCAGAATCAGGCTTTGTTTTCCAAGATCTGCTTGTCTTCACATCTGCACCTCTGCAGAGAGCTCAGGTGTTAGGTGGTCCTGCAGCATGGTTACTGCAGCATTGGGTTTGTTGGGCTGAGGACTTCAGTGCTGAGGACATAAAGGCCTGTGGTGGGGAGGCTTGTGGTAGTGATATTTATACTGGTTGGTGTGTCTGCTGGGGCAGCTCCCGAGCTGTTCCAGCCCTTTGTGTTCTGTCCCCAGTGGGAAGAGATCAGCGGCGTGGATGAAACCTTCAAGCCAATTCGCACGTACCAGGTGTGCAATGTCATGGAGCCAAACCAGAACAACTGGCTGCAGACAGGCTGGATCGCCAGGCGTGACGGCCAGAGGATCTTCATTGAGCTGAAGTTCACCCTGCGGGACTGCAACAGCATCCCTGGGGTGACCAGCACTTGCAAGGAGACTTTTAACCTGTACTATGTCGAGTCTGACTCTGACCTGGGCCGGAGTGTCCGTGAGAGCAAGCACACCAAGATCGACACCATTGCTGCTGACGAGAGCTTCACACAGGGAGACCTGGGCGAGCGCAAGATGAAGCTCAACACTGAGCTGAGGGAGATTGGGCACCTGAGCAAGAGAGGCTTCCACCTGGGCTTCCAGGATGTGGGCGCCTGCGTGGCGCTGGTCTCCGTGCGGGTCTATTACAAGAAGTGTCTGACGACTGTGCAGAACTTGGCCACGTTCCCAGACACAGTGGCAGAGACGGCCTTTGTGACTTTGGTGGAAGTTAAGGGCACTTGTGTTGCCCACGCTGAGGTGGACGTGGATAACCCGCCCCGGATGCACTGCAGCGCCGAGGGCGAGTGGCTGGTGCCCATTGGGAAATGTATGTGCAGCCCTGGCTTTGAGGAGAAGGACGGGGCATGCAGAGGTAAAAGTGGCCATTGGTGTCCTGGCAGTTTTTGTCCGTGTCAGTCCATGCTGCTGTCAGACCTGTCTGAGCACAGTTTGGATAAGTGGAATTGTCTTTTGTCAGCAATATGTTTTTTTGGGTGATGGCAGGTCCCCAGTGTGCCACCAGTTTGTTTGAAGGGTGCAGTTGGAGGGCATGGGGCTGGTCTCGCTGGAGGTGCTGGTTGGGCAGATGTGTCAGAGCTCTGGGTGCTGTCAGGCATTTCCCACAGCTTTATTCTGTAATGCTAAAATTACTCTAGAACATTAATATCCCTATTGATAACGCTTTGGACACGGTTTAATAATTTGGTGACTTACAGCTCACAAGGTTATGTTTAAGGACAGCTGCAAAAATGGATGTACCCTCTGCCTTAACAACGCATCCCACTAATGAACCTGGAGCTGTGACCTCTTCCATCTTGCTTTCAAAGGCAGGTGAGAGCCAGGTGTGGGATGCTGGCTGTCATGCTCTTCCTCAGAGTGTGTGAGCCTCTGAATGGAGGGAGTTTCTAGGCTAATGTCACCCCCGGGCACCTTCTTGCAAGCTGGGACCTGGGAAAGGAGATGTGTTCTTCAGTAAAACACATCTGAGAAGATGTGCCCTTTGCTACCCATACCTGGTGTGCAGGTGATACCTTGGATGTCTCACTTTTCACCTCAAAAATAGGTTGAGAGGAAAACAGCTAAGTGTGTCCCTGGCAGGCAGAGTTCCCCTGAACTGGACACAGGTGGTGCAGTAGGAGAGGAGCTTTTCCTGTGGAATTGGATCTGCCCTTCAGGAGCACCTCCAGGCTTTTCACTGTGCTGGTGGTGCTGCCTTCCTCCAGGTGGTGGGATGCCCTTCCTGGTGCTCTGGGCAGTGGCTTCTCCTTAAGAAGACCTTATTAAAGCTATCAAATTGAAATCTCAGTGCTGTTGATTGCTTCAGTGGCTGCATGGCAGGCTGCCATGCTTTCCACATCTGTTTGGAGTGGGGATTTACATAGTGAGTCCCAGAAGGCTTTTGCTAATGTTTCAGGTTTCTCTGTGTTGAGTTTAAATAATTCATATTCTCTGAGGAAAAATATTTGAAGTAATTTAATGGACATAATTAAGTTTCTCTCCCCTCTCACAGAAAGCAGGTCATTAGTCATTCTCTGTGGAGCAGCGCCTGATGTCTGGTCAAATATCAGAAAATAGTTTTTAAGTGTTGAAAGTTTTGGGTTTGTTTGCAGCCCTGCATTAGCATAGTGCTAAGTGAATAGCTTTAAAATATTTCTGATGAAAGCAGCCAGGGCTGTGGAAATTCTTCAATGAGGACAAAAGCCCTTGAGCTGGAGGCAGGTGGATGCTTTGGGAGTTTGAGGGTGTTAAACCAGCCAGGTGATGGCACAACACACCTGGCTCCAGCACTGTGGTCCTGTGGTGGTGGCTTTTGGGGGCTCAGAGGGTGTGAATCCTGCTGGCCCACAAAACTTCTTGGCCACAGTCTCTGTTGCAGCTCCTGTGGTCCTGAGAGGTCTGGGTGGTGGGCTGGGGGTCGTGGGGGCTTTGCTGGTGCCTGTGGGGTGGCTTGGGGGCCAGGGTGGTGCTTGAGGCTGGTGGTGGCAGCAGGACTCTGGTGCTGGTGACAGTGGAGGATGCAGGAGATGAACCAGAGAAGGAGTTTAAACTTGGTGGCAGAGCTGGTGTCGCTGTAACCCTGATTTAACCACTGAAAGCATCCTGTACCAACAGAAGGTTTGTGTCCTCACTTGGAAATTAGGAGAGATGAAAAAAAGGCCAGTAGGACTTATGGCTCTGCTGATTCTGACTGCAGGAGAGCTGAGCCTTTCCATGTCCATCCTCCTGTCCTGCACCACTGCTCCAGAGGCACCCCAGCTCTCCTGACAAGTTTGCATGTTTCTGATGAATCGTTTTGGCATCGCTGGAGTGCGGCCGTCTCTGGGGTGGGACTGCACAACTTCAGTGTCTGTTCAACATCCACTCACGAAGAAGAGGGGAGTTTGTCACTGAGAATGCACTCAGACTGCTTGTCTTGCCTGATGTATCTCTGTAGCCAGATGCTGCTCTGTGCATACTCTGACCATAAAACCCATTCCCAGAAGATGCACAGCAGGCAAGTGGGCAGTCCTGTGCTCTGTGGATGATCCCTTGCCCATCCCTGTTTTGTTTTCACTCCTCAGCTTTGATGTCTTTTTGCCATTAATTTTGTCAGGTGTGAGCTGTAGCCCCTTTGTGCTGTTTGTTTTGTGGTGTGTAGTGATAGCTTTTGTGTAAATGAAGCCATGATGTGGGGGATCTGCCTGACATTTTCATTCAAAGTTGTCTCCTTCTGCTTCATCTTTTCCATACAATCCCCTAGTAATATCTGCAAGGAGAATTTCAACAAAGCTCAAGGTTAATATTTACCAACCAGATTTGCAGCAAATGAGACAACTTAAACCAGACATTGAATTAAAATGATGGAGACCAGTTACCAAAAATAGCTGCCAGCCACTCTTCTTTGACAGAAACGTAAATTTGTGCTCTGGCAAAGTTTCCTCCTCAATTCATTTTCCTCTGCTTCTGACAGCACTGGCAGGAGCCAGCTCTGCACTGCTGCTGTGTCCCATGCTCTGCTCCCCCTCAGCCCTGCTCTGGTCAGTGATGGTCTAATTAGTGACCATGTCCCTTGTCTACATGGGAATGACATCACTGAAGACAGTTTTAAAGCTGAAATCGTTTCTAGTGCTTTGTCAGGATTTTTAAACGACCTTTTAAAGAGATGAGTGTTGCTGCTTTTCTGGGGAGGAAAACCTTGAACAGGGGGTGGCTTCAGTGACAGCCTTGTCCACAGGTGCTGTTTGAAATGGGGAATAACAGAAATTCCCCCTCCTTGGCTGCATCACTAGATGGATTTTTGAGCAGCATGTTGAATTCAGCCTGCAAAGGACAAGACACAAGGAAGATTTATTGTATATCTCTTAGGGAGAAAAAAAAGGTTTAGGGTGGGAGTGGGATGTGGGGTGAGTAAGATGCTCTTCTGTCCCACCACAGCATTGTGTCACTGCAGTGTCCTTAGGTGGAAAAGAAATAGTTCAACTGAAAGTTAGAGAAATTTAAAATAATAAATTACAATATTTTCTCATTTACTGCAAAGATACCTCCTGAAGCCCAAGGTCTGCATTTCTGTTTAAATACAAAAAAGATGGATCCAAATGTACAGCACTTGGAGCTTTTGATTTGTTTCATCTTTTATACATTAGCTTACAAACCTGTAAGTGCTCCTGGAGTGTATTTTATCTGCTGACTGATGCTGGAGGATTATGCATACGTTTATTTTTCCTCCTGGGGCTCTGTAAGTTGCACAAAGCACCAGGTTTTGCCTTTATCACAGATTCAGCCACAGGCATCCCACAGTCAGGCCCTGTGCTTGTGGGGCCAGCACTGCTGTGTGGAATTGGAGGAAATTCCACAGGAATTCTGGAGCTGGGCACGTTGCAGGGGGTTGTGAGGTGGGATCAGCTGTAGCACTGGGTGCTGGATGCTGCTGCCCATCAGCCACGCACGTGGAGCACCCATGTAAAATGAGCTCTCCTTCCAGTCCCTGGAGTAATGACCAGGCTTGGAGATATTCATCATTTGGGACTGCAGGTTACCTTGCTGGTTCACAGTGTGTCTGAAATAATTATGGCTATGGAAGTTGTGACAGATTCAGACACAAATCGCTCCGTGACATTTAATTTCAGAGCAAACTACTCTGACAATTACAAGCATCACAAGTTGTTTGCAGAATTCCTGTGAGGTTAAGGCCATGGATATCTGGCTGCTGGATGAACGTGTTGGATGGGCTGTTGAAATACAGAGGGGACACGTCTTGTCCACAGCTGAGGGGGTTTGTGTGGGCTGAAGTGCTCAGCAGGTGCTGGAGAGGCAGGTCAGCCAGTCCTTCAC
The DNA here is from genome assembly GCA_013397295.1 of Polioptila caerulea. NCBI lineage: Eukaryota > Metazoa > Chordata > Aves > Passeriformes > Certhiidae > Polioptila > Polioptila caerulea. The sequence continues at coordinate 60,453 of VYXF01000688.1, forward strand.
CAGGAACCCTTTTAGGGAGCTGAGAGAGACAACAGTGAATTGCAGTTGGCTCAGTGGATGTGCCTGCTTCAGTGTGTCCTTGAGCAACATTCTGGCATAAATAGCAATGAGGTTCTGTCAGTCCTGGCTGGATTCGTCAAATGCAGTCTGTTAGATATTTCAAGACTGTCTTTCTTCTGGATTAAATCACTAAATTTAATTTTGGCTGTTAAGAGCTCATTGTTGGGGATGCACAAAGATCTTGCCCTTGGACGCAGGTTTTAATTTTAGTACTCTTCAAATTATTTAACAAGGACAAAAATTATATGGTAGCATTGTCTGGAGGTGTCAGAATTGATGGCAATGTGTTGGCTGCTTGTTGAAAACCAGTTATTAAAATCCTCCAAATATGTGGAAGACCAGGTGCTTTTGGATTCTCTCGAGTGGTGCAGCCCAAAGTTCCCATCCTGGCAGACATGGAACTGAGGTGAGAGGAGCCTGACTCAGTGCTTGCATTGATTGTTCCTCACACTGCACAGAGGCTGGACACGATTGCTGTCCCTTCTCTCTGCCTGCAGTATTGATCACAGCTGGTGCAGGAGGACAAGGTGAGATCTCAGGCTCAGTGTGGAGGGGGCAGGAGCCTCTCTGCTACCCGAGGACATTTATCAACAAGGCTCTTTGGCCCCCTCAGTACACCAGTGAAACTCTGTCCTGTCAGTGATTTACACGAGGTGCCCTGTCTGCTTTGGGCAGTGTGGCCCTGTCCATGGCTGGCAGTGTCTGTCCCTCCCTGGGGCTGCTGCCCCCTCCTTCCCCCTGTGCTGGCCTGAGGCACTGTGCCTCTGAAGCACTGATGAAATGTTTGGAACATGATAAACAGTGACTTGCTCGGCTTGATAATGGGATTGAGATGGATGGGGCATGGCTGTGCCAGCCTGGTCCAGTGAGGGGTCAGCAGGAGCAAGAGCTCCTGTCAAAGATGCATTGTGAACAACTTGGATGACCGTGGTGAGAGTGCAGGTTTAAGTGTTGCTCAGGGAGGGCTGGATACAAATCTAAGAGCTGCAGAGGCCCAGTTCTCCCAGTCTGCCCTTTGCTAGGAGGGATTGTCAGGCTGCTGGGGTGCCTCAACCTGTGGTGCTGTCCTGGTTCTTGCTGTGGCACCCCCAGTGCTGGCTGCCTGTTTCCCCAGCTGTAGCTTTCCTAAAGAGCATTTTCATGAATGTCTGCTTCAACAAAGAAAATTAGCACACATTAAAGCAGATGAACTTTGTCAAATACAATTCCGTGACCAAAACTGGAAAGGGATTGATTTTGGAAGACAACCGAGTTGTGGTGTTAATTATAAATGCCTGTACATGCATTTTGAGTGAGGCTGCAGCTGTTATTAATTCATGCTGGCACACACGGTGCTGCTGCTGGTAGGACTTCACTGGGAAGGGAAATTGAAAGCTGTCCTGTGCCACTGGAGTAGGAAACCATGCATTTTCTAGGTCTGCATCCTCAATTGCCCCTGCCTTCCCTATGGCATAGGCTGGGAATGAGAGAGGAGGTTGCTCTCTCTCAGCAGAGACATCCATTCCTGTCTGAGGAGCTGTGTCAGGTGAGGTGGTAAGAGAAGCCTTTCCCATGGTGACTTCATGCTGGGTAATTGGCCAGCCTGCCACACAAATCAGTGCAGCTGGTTCTGCTGCTGGTTTGGCAGTGTGCAGACAGTGTCACATCGAGGGGGGAGTGTGCTCTCTCTGTCAGTGATGTGGATCAGGCCCTCTTGAGGAGCTTCTGTGGTCAGCAGTGGTGGAGATGGAGAGGGGCAGTTGATCCATCTGACCCATCTGGCTGCTTCTCTTTGGCTCTGGGACAATGAATTATTGAATTTTATTGTTGAACAATTGAGTTGCAGTAGCACCAGAGGACCAGGCACAGGATAGAAAGCAGTGTACAAAAAAGAGAATTTCATTCTATAAATTGATGACCTGATCTCCCAAGAGCTGTCACATACCCACTGCAGAAATAAGCACTGTGAAATGACAGGGACACCTAAACCAGCTGGAGACCAAGAAAAACTCTCGTAGGATGAGGTGGAAGAGGGTGGGAGTTTGTCTGAAAAAAGAAGCAGGGACACACATATGATGCATCACATGTGCTGGGCACTTTTCTTCGTCTCAAGGGCAAGTTTCGGACAGCCAAGGAAAAAAATCAGCAGGTAAAGCCCATGGCTCCTCATGAGACACACTCACATGGGGTTGTGGTGCCAGCTTCTGGGATATGCAATTTGGGGCATTTTGTGCCATTATTAATGACAGGCACGTCTGTAAACTTACTTCTGGCTGTTAGAAAACAGGGTGGACTAGTCTGAAAGACACTTCTAATTGGAAATGTTCAGTTTCCTACGATGAGATGTCAGATTTGTGTGACAGGCACATCCAAGGGATGGGGGCTCTGGGTTTAGTTGTTGGATCCCATCATGTTTGTAAACAGGATTGATTTTCCTGTCCTGTCTGATGCAGTGATATTGCTGCCCTGTATGGTGGTCAGTTCTGCCTAACTAAAGGAAAAAGCAAACTGTCTCCATTCTATGAATATACTCCCAGCTTAGATTTGGTTTCTCAACTCTAAAGAGGAAACTGGAAGTTTCAGGAGTAATTTTAACATTTGCTATTTTTTCCTGGTTTATCTAGCACCCTAGATAGAGAATGACATTTACTATGAAAGTCAGTGCAGACCTACAGTGCCCAAATTTCTCTCTGGGTAAAACCAAGAGACATCTTTCTTGCTGCCAGGATCATGCAGGTGCTCAGGGAAAGCAGCTTAGAGGGTGGTGTCTGCTGGCCAGCAGCAGCAAAAGGGGTCCAAGGAAACAGGGAAATGCATTAATCAGGCATGTCCCCATTCATCCTGTGCTGCTCTCCCTTTAACACCCTCTCTCTCTTTCAGCTTGCCTACCGGGGTTTTACAAGCTCTCCCTTCGTCTGCCTCTCTGTTCTCCATGCCCTGAGCACAGCTTCACACACGAGGAAGCCTCCACGTTCTGTTTGTGCCAGACGAATTACTCCAGGTCTCCTTCAGACCCGCCATCTGCCTCCTGCACACGTACGTCTCGCTGGAGCGGCTGCCCCTGGGTCTGTCCTGCAGCACAGAAAGAGGCAGAGCCCAGGGCTGTCCGGGCTCCCCCTGCCCGCCCTGCCTGCTCACCTCGGGGTCCCGTCTGCCATGGGGGGATGCTGCAGTGGGGAGGGGATGAAGGGGCACAGCCCAGAGCTCGCAGGCTGCAGGCTGATGAGGCAGATGCGCAGTCAGGCTCGCTGACTCCCTGGTAAAACTGGGGCACAGTCATTTAGTCACTGTAGTTCACGGGTTTTAATTAAATGGCCTCTCATTAATTGGACTGGACTCCAGCTGCTCCGGTGATGGATGCTGTCCAGCTGCCAGCACAGCGATGAGGAACCCTCCATCTCTGCTGAGCATGGCCGGGCAGGGTCCGACCGGGAGCAGCTCCCGGGCCCCGCGGGTGCTCGGGGAAGTGCTGGGTCCAGCCAGGTGCTTCTCATGCCCACTGTGAGCTGTGCCTTGTGCTGCACACACATCCCTCCAGCTGGGACCCTCTCTCCTGCATCCCGCCGTGTTGCACACACCGTGTCCCCTCCTGCCACCCCTGGCTGTGACTGTCCAGGACCGTGCTCTTGCGCTCTACCCCCAGTGCCTGCACCGCTGCTCCCGGGGGGCCCTTTAGCTTCATCCCAACACCTGTGCACCGACCCTCTTTTACCTCCAGGTCCACCCTCCGCCCCGAGGAACCTGGTCTACAGCCTGCGGCAGTCCTCCCTGGTGCTGGAGTGGAGTGCCCCGGCGGACGCGGGCGGCCGCAGTGACCTGACCTACAGCCTGTGGTGCGGCCGGTGCCCCGCGGCTCCGCCGGGCCGCTGCGAGCAGTGCGGCAGCGGCGTGGGCTTCGTGCCGCAGCAGACGGGGCTGGTGGGGCGCACCGTCACCCTGGTGAACCTGCTGCCCCACGTCAACTACACCATCCGTGTGGCCGCCCTGAACGGCGTGTCGGCCGTCAGCCCGCTGGCCGGCCAGCAGTACGCCGAGGTCACCGTGTCCACCGGGCGCGCAGGTACGGCCGCGGCGTGGCACGCACGGCCGGGGCTTCGCTGCCTCGCCCCCGGTGCGGTTGGTGGGGTTGTCTCGCTCTGGCACGTCAGCTCTGGGGTGTAGGGGTCTGCTCTGCAGGCAGGTTTTTGGTGGATTTGCTGCTGGGAGGGCACAGTCTGCGGGCGGGGTGGTCACCGTGCTCGGGTTCCATGTGGCCGGGCTGTGGCAGTGCCCAGTTTCTGCTCGGTTTGTCCTGGTGGCACAGACACGGTGCTTGGCTCTGGCAGTGCCCAGTTTCTGCTCGGTTTGTCCTGGTGGCACAGACACGGTGCTTGGCTCTGGCAGTGCCCAGTTTCTGCTCGGTTTGTCCTGGTGGCACAGACACGGTGCTTGGCTCTGGCAGTGCCCAGTTTCTGCTCGGTTTGTCCTGGTGGCACAGACACGGTGCTTGGCTCTGGCAGTGCCCAGTTTCTGCTCGGTTTGTCCTGGTGGCACAGACACGGTGCTTGGCTCTGGCAGTGCCCAGTTTCTGCTCGGTTTGTCCTGGTGGCACAGACACGGTGCTTGGCTCTGGCAGTGCCCAGTTTCTGCTCGGTTTGTCCTGGTGGCACAGACACGGTGCTTGGCTCTGGCAGTGCCCAGTTTCTGCTCGGTTTGTCCTGGTGGCACAGACACGGTGCTTGGCTCTGGCAGTGCCCAGTTTCTGCTCGGTTTGTCCTGGTGGCACAGACACGGTGCTTGGCTCTGGCAGTGCCCAGTTTCTGCTCGGTTTGTCCTGGTGGCACAGACACGGTGCTTGGCTCTGGCAGTGCCCAGTTTCTGCTCGGTTTGTCCTGGTGGCACAGACACGGTGCTTGGCTCTGGCAGAGGGGCAGAGGAGCACTGGCCCATGGCACTCTCAGAGGGTTCCAGTTTGATGGCACTGGGAGGCAAGGAGTGAGCGTGGTGACAGCCTGGGCTGTGAAAGGACAAGTCTGCTCTGTGATCAGGCTGCAGTTTGAATTTACAAATCATAAAAAAATTACCTTTGATGAAGCAACGTTTTCAGCCCATTCATCAAAAAAACCTCCTTTAAACAGATAATTCAAAAGTTGGCTATCCTTCAGAAACAAAAAAAAATGATTTCCTCTCTTCATCCTGCACTGGTCTGTGACACAATTCTTACTGTGATTGTTCCCTTCGTTTCCAGTTTGGCATTTCTGTTCCCTCAGGTAAGGGACAGTGAATGCCCATGCCTGTGGACAGGTCCCTGACCAGAGGGGTTGACTGAGGAATCCCCCCTCAGCTGTTGTCTGTGCTGAAGGACAGTCAGGTCCCTCCTCTGCTGCTGGCTCTGCTGAAGGACAGTCAGCTCTGGCTTGTTGTGTCCTTGCCTGCTCCTCTGCATTATTAATTTGCATGAAAACCCTTTCCCAAGCCACAGTTAATGGAGACAGATGATCCTCAGGTACCTCTTGGCAGGAACTGGCCAACAATTTCATCTGAAGAGATTAAACTTTGATCTTGTTATAAATAATTTTCCCACCACTTGATCAAATGTTTTTGTGCACGTTGTTGCTTTCTCTTCCCTCATACCAGAATCCCGTGGCTCCATGGGGGGATGCTGTGCTGCAGACTGCTCCTCAGCAGAGGTGTCACTCCTCATTAGGATCTTTGCTGTTCAAGGATGGATTTAGCTCTGGGAAGATCTTCTGCCTCCTGAGCTCAGGCCAGGGGGACAGAGAACAGAGAGGTCTGATGACAAGCCATTCCTCCAGTCTGGTGCAGACAGAGGGACCAGTGCTCTGCAGCTCCCAGCTTGCCCAGGCCCCCAGGCCTGAGCTGGGCACGAGAGGCCAGTTGTGGGCAGTGAGTGCCCTGTTCTCTTAGGGAGCAAAGCAGCAAGTCAGTGATGCCAGCCCATGCCTTGCTAAGAACAGCTTCTCCCCTGGGGAAGGGGGAAATCTCAGCCCCTTCCACGATACCGTGTACTCCTGAGGGAACTGAAATGCACGTGAAGAATGTGGATAATTAATCCTGTAATCTGCTCAAAATCAATGTCTCTTGTTGAGCTGTCAAGTCTCCAGATGCAGATGGTGGCTCGGAATTACCCAAGCAGCTGAGGCTCGGGAGTTTCTTGGAACACTGACAGTTTTTATTGCTGGGGGTGTCCCCTCCTAGACAGTGCCAGGCTGGGGCTGCCCTGTCAGCAGCCACCAGTGCCCTGGTTCTTCTTGCCTTTGCACCGTGTGCTGGGGGTGTCAGTGGTGGTTAACCCATGCCTATCAGCAGAGAAGGGGGGCAGCTGGGGAGAAGGTTGTCTCCCAGGGGAGTGGCTGCACAGCTGAGTTTGTTTGTAGGATCCCACTGCGAGGAGGGGACCTTGTGTGGGCAGGACATGGAGCCACAGCTGGCAGGGACGGCGTGGGGAGCTGCTCCTCAGGGCACATCATTTCTTGAAATCATGACTCTGCAGACCCTTGTCACTACAGCCCACCACAGATGTGCTGAATGGGGCCAAGAGGTCAGGAGGAAGGAGGCTCCAGGGATGCCTGGGCAGTGGTGACTTCCATGGTGGCTGTCATGCTGTGGTCTCGGAAGTCGTTTGCAGCAGCTGGGGAGCTCTGTCTGCTGATAAGCAGGTTCAGAGGAAAAATTAAACAAGAAACAGGACCCTATTTAGCTGTCAGATCTCTAACCCAGCTCCAAGTGCAGCTCTGTGCTGTCCTTCCCCTCCAGCAGTCACCAGAGGGAATTGTCCATCGTTCCTTGTAATTGCAGTGAAAAGGAGAGATGCAATTTAGTCTGCAGGTGGCAAAATTAATACTGTGTTTTTTCTAATCTGTCCCCAGCATGGGACTAAATAAAAGTGTTTGAGGAGTGAGTGGAACTGTTCACCTGCAGGAGTGGAGCTGCATTAGCCATGTAAATGTGCACTCCAGGCCCATGTCATTTGTATTCCCGGCAGGAATACAAGGCTCCTGCCTTAAAGAGCTTTTAAATCTGCTGCTGATTAATAATGCAACCAGTGCCAGAATGCATCCTCCTTCTTGAGGCTGGAGAAGGGGGTTGAGCTGGATTTGGTCCTCCAAAGTAGATTTGCCTGTGTATGCCCAGGGCTGATTCAGTCACCATGGGGCAGCGGGGCTGCAGGATGAGCCAGCTCTGGGGCAAATGTCTGAGCTTCTGGGGTCTTGGCCCTGAAAAGGGCTGCCTGCTGACTGGTGAGGCAGCTTCTCTGCTTTGGAATGGAGATCTCTGAGGCAGGAGCTGCCTGGGATGGTGCCCAGAGCTTGTTCTATGTTGGGATGTTAGTAGCTGGTGAGGGAGGGGAGAGGTGGCTCTGTCTGGCACAAGCAGGGCAGGGTGCAGGGACACTTGGTGTCCCTGGCTGAGTGCAGCTGTCAGATGCAGCGAGTTGTTCTGGGGAGGGACACGGTGCCACATGTAGTTTTATGCCTGTTCTGCTGCTACACTGGTTAATCAAGAGGAGAAAACCCACGTACTGGGGAATGGAGTTTAGAAAATCAGGCAGAGTGGTGAATAATTTAATGTTTGCTTTTTCAGATAGAGGCAATGATAGGAGAGCTTAAAATATTGATGGGAAACACTTTTTTTTTTTCACAGTGTGAAATGCTTTATAGCCTGTGTGATTTTCTTTAATGTTTTTTAAACATGTTTGAGGCTGGCACCTGCTTTTCTGTCGTGTACCATGGGCTCTGCTCTAGAGCACATCCGTGAGTGAGTAGGATTTTTCCTGATGACTTTGTTAACAGTCAGGACCACACCTTCAGGTCTCTCCAGTCCATTTCCTGGATTCAGGGATACAGCAGGGCAGCTGTGTGATATTTTATTGATGGGGATCATCCAACACAGTAAGGAGCACTTAGCTTATCTTACAGGAGCAGGACCCAAGGCAAGTGTTGGGGGATGTTTGACTGTGTCCCACACCATGGGGTGGGTCAGAGCTGAGGGAGCAGTGTGTGGGCAATGGGAGCTGCACAGGAGCCCCTTTTGACTCCTCTCATGCTCTCATAGGAAGCCAAAGGGACTTGGAACCAAGGAGCAAATCACCATGAATAAAACATCATGAGGGCTTTTTATTTCAGCAAAGATTAATGAGCTAAGTAATAAATACAAAATTTCACAGATACTTAAGCTTACTTTCCAGGGACTTGTTCCTCTCCACAGGAGTCTTGGTGGGACAGAGATGGGCCCAGCAAATGTCCTGATTTGATGGGAAGTAGGACAAGCTGGAAACAGTCAACATCCCTGTGCAGCTTTTGCTGTGCCTGAGGGCTGTGAGCTACTGCCTGCATTAGGCTGGAGACTTGTTTGGAGCCAAACCTGGTTAAAATGGGAATATTGGCAAGTGCATCTTGCAGTGGATGAACTAAATGGATGCACGCGTGTCAGGAAGGGAGTTTGTGCTGACCAGAAATACACAGCCAGCTCCTGAGGCACAGCCTGCTCTCAGAACAGGACTCATACTCCCAGCAGTCCAGTTGCATGGGGTAGATCTGGTGTGAGGGGGTTCAGGAGGCCTTGGTATGTCCCACCAGCCCTCCTGATCAAAGGCTGTGTTTTGCCTTTCCCAGACATCCTCAGCAGGGGTTCAGAGCCCAGGATGTGAGCCCACCCTCAGACCCCTCAGCAGCACTAAGGGTGGAGGGTGCTGTTAGGATTTTTGCCAATTTTCCACTCGAGTGTTCCAGGCTGCCCGTGGATTACAAAGCTGTTGTGTTTTACCACTGTCTTCTGCCATTGGATGGTGACCAGCTCAGAGCTATTCCAGTCCTGATTTGGGACACTCTGCAGCTGTTGGAGTTAAAGGTTTTACTGGAGCAGCACTCACCACTGCCCATCTCCTCTCTGTGTTCTCAGTGCCCACCGCCGTCACCGACATCCGCACGGATAAAGTGGAGCAGAAGAGCATCTCCTTGTCGTGGCAGGAGCCAGGCTTCCTGACTGCCAATGGCACCGAGTACGAGGTCAGGTACTTTGAGAAGGTAGGCTCTGGGCCCTGGCACGGGCCCTGCTTGTCCCTGACTGACTCCCTGTCCTTCCCTTGTCCCTTCGGGAGTGCAGTGTCAGGTGCTGTGTGTGCCAGATCCCAGTCACCCACTCACCGTGGGACTCCAGCCAGGCAGGCACTGGGACACCACAGTGGGTTCCCACAGCCTGGAGGAGATGGGCTCTGTGTTCCCTGGCTGCTTTCTAGGACAGTGTTGGGCCTTGTGGTCTGCACTGGTTTAGGACTGGAAGCCACAAACCTGTGACTGTGGTGAGCTGTGAGTGGTCCTTCTACATGGGACAGGACCCAGCAAGTATTTTTATGACAGTTTCTTGATTTTAAAAATTGCTGCTGCTTGACAGGTGCAGTAGGTTGGGAATTTTAGGAGAAATACCAGTGGGCAGAGCAGGGACAAGGCTCTAAATCAAAATAAATGCAGTTTATGACACAGTTCTGCAAATTACCTTATCTGCGTGTGCTCAGGCTCGTTATGGAGCTGACGGCATGTCAGGCACACTGTGCAGGTGACATGTCAGCGTTCTGTATTTAGAAACAAGCTACCGTGCAGCTGATTCATATTAATGTGATTTTCAGCATCTGAGAGATTTGAGAGGAGGGCTCTGTGGGGGAGGGCAAATGCTGGAGCCCGAGACATTAATTCCTGTGCAAATGGGCTGCAGCGACATGATACTTGGGGTATGAAATGAGGAACCTTCCTCCTTGGGTAGAGAATTTAAATTCAGTTTAGCAGTTATTCACTGAAATGAGGCTCTTGATGCTGACATGAATATCAACTTAGTTGCTAATCTTTGCTTTTAAAGCTTTTGTTTTTACTGTGAAGATTCAAAGGGGAAAACCTATTGAATGGAAACACATTTGGTAGTGATGGGAGCAGTGGAACGAGTGGCTGCTGCTCGTTCCTGTGCTGGACTGTGGGGCTGGGACAGTGCCTGTGCCACACTGTGGGGCTGGGACAGTGCCTGTGCCTCACTGTGGGGCTGGGACAGTGCCTGTGCCAGGCTGTGGGGCTGGGACAGTGCCTGTGCCACGCTGTGGGGCTGGGACAGTGCCTGTGCCTCACTGTGGGGCTGGGACAGTGCCTGTGCCAGGCTGTGGGGCTGGGACAGTCCCTGTGCCACACTGTGGGGCTGGGACAGCGCCTGTGCCACACTGTGAGGCTGGGACAGTGCCTGTGCTGGCCTGTGGGGCTGGGACAGCGCCTGTGCCACACTGTGAGGCTGGGACAGTGCCTGTGCTGGCCTGTGGGGCTGGGACAGCGCCTGTGCCACACTGTGAGGCTGGGACAGTGCCTGTGCTGGCCTGTGGGGCTGGGACAGCGCCTGTGCCACACTGTGAGGCTGGGACAGTGCCTGTGCTGGCCTGTGGGGCTGGGACAGCGCCTGTGCCACACTGTGAGGCTGGGACAGTGCCTGTGCTGGCCTGTGGGGCTGGGACAGCGCCTGTGCCACACTGTGAGGCTGGGACAGTGCCTGTGCTGGACTGTGGGGCTGGGGTGTCCCTCGGGGCTCCACCTGCCATTTACCAACCCACACAGATTTGCTCCAGGGCTCGAGCAGCTGCAGCGGAGCAGGGAGGGGCTGGCTGGTGCCACAGCTCAGCCTGGCACAGGGGGATGTGTCCGTGTGGGGTGGCACAGCAGCTCCCCAGCACCCCATCTTCTGCCTTCTTGTCTTCATAGCATCATCCAGCTCCATCTGCCATTTCCTATGCCCTTCCCATATAATTTCTGTTTGTGAGACATCCAGTGAATGAGTTGTTTCTTTTGGAGGCTGGCTCTTTGGACAGGCTGTCCTGGAGGGGCCCGGAGCTCAGGATATGTCTGTGCCATGCCAGCTCCATGGCTCAGCTGTCAGTCCAGCTCCATCTCAGGTATCTCATTATTTCACAGGATCAGAGAGATCAAAGTTACTCAACTGTGAAAACCACTTCAACGGCCGTGACAGTCAATAACCTGAAGCCTGGTACCCTCTATATTTTCCAAATCAGAACATCTTCCTCTCCAGACTACGGCAACTACAACCCTGGCATTGAAGTGGAGACACTGGCAGAGTGTAAGTGCAACAGGGCTTGTGTCCCTGTCAGGGCTCTGAGCTGAGCCCTGGGCAAGCTGTGCTCGCAGCTTGTGCCCCAGCTGCTCCTGTTCCTCTGGTTCTGCTTCTCCAGGTCTAAGGGAGAGACCCACTCTGTCCCACTTCTGTCCAGGAATTTGCTTTTCCTTGCATTTTCCCTTTAGATTTGGATGAGGTTGGTCCTGCTGCCCTGCCTCTCCTGGGGGAGCCTTTCCTGTCTCTTCTCAGTGAAGAGTCAATGAGGGCAGTTGATCTCTGACTCCTTTCTCCTGAGGAGGCTGGGACAGTCTCTGCTCTTTGGCTGAGGTTGCCCAAAAACATGCTTAGCTCATGACTGCTCCCTGCCTCCCGCTGCTGTCCTGGCTCAGGAGGCACTTGGCTTGCCTACTCCTTGGCTGGCTCAGGGCAGCCAGCATCAGTATTATCTGCTGATGCTTCCCCTTTTAAATTCCCATTCATAACTGTGGTCCAAAAACATCTTCTTTCACTAAAAGAGGGCTGGAGGGATGTTGGGCTTCGGCACAATCCCCCACGCTGGCTGGAAGTGCAAGGCTGAGCTGGCTGGCTCAGAACAGCTCCCACAGATTGTGTTTAACAGGGCTTTAAATTGCCTTCATTTGCCACACAGAAGACATCTCAGAATTAATTGAAGCCAATAAAAATTTTATAGAGAATGTAGCCATCTAACACCCCTGTTTGCAAAAGCAGGAGGAAAAGGGATTAATGTGATGAAAGAAAACTATTTGTAAGGCCATAAATTTCGATATGTTCCTCTGATAAACAGGATTCTCCCTCAGCTCTGATTAACAAAACCAGGAGCTGGTGCAGCAGTGCTGGGTTGCTCTGTCTGTGCTGCCTGCAGCACTGCCCAGCATGTTGGACAGATCCCTCCAGCCTGGGCTCTTAAAGCTGAACCAGAACATGAATTGTCATGAGGATGGCAAAGAGCAGTCCATGGCTACTCCCACAGCTCTTCTGGAGGGCAGGGGCAGTGGCCAAGGCAGCTCCTCTCCTCAAACCTGCCCCGGGGTGTGTTGGTGACCAGCTCTGCTTCCCTCCCACAGTGACTGTGGCCTCCAGTGAGCAGAACCCCGTCCTCATCATCACCGTGGTGGCCATCGTGGGGCTGACCGTGCTCGTGTCCCTGGTGGTTGGCGTGGTGGTCTGGAGGAGGTGAGCAGGGCCAGGCATGGTCCAGGGGGGTTTGGCCTGGGGTAAGGAGCTACTGCCCAGGTGCTGGTGTGCATCTTCCTTCTCTTTGCAGGCAGTGTGGGTACAGCAAAGCCAGCCAGGATGGGGACGAGGAGCTGTACTTCCACTGTAAGTGGAGCCCAGCCATCATGGCCAGTGTGACTCTGGGGATCCCTGTATTTAGCATTAATAACCCACCAAAGCAGCCCTGAGCCCTCACTTTTGAAGTGTTGTCATCCTGTGTTATCCCAGAGCAGGGGCCAGCACAGCAAAGCTCTCCCAGGACCGTGGGCTTGACAGCTCCATGTGCCAGTGTCTGTCCTTCCTGCGTGTGGGTCACTGTGTGCCAGAGGAAATGGGGATACTCGCAGCTCACATGGGTTGTATAAATCATTCTGTCAGCTTCTCATGAACACAAGCAAACAGCCTCGTGTTTTCTGGGGCTACTCTGGATTATTGAGCAGCAATAATTTTACAGACAACAGTTGTCAGAGGGAATTCAGATGTTGGCACTGATGAGTTTATTTGCTTCCTGGCACATGCCCGTGGAGTGGACACATGCTTTTTTGTTCCCCAAAGCACCTCAGAAGTAGAGAAGCCTGCCTTGACCATTTCACTTGGCTTTGGAGGGTGGGAGCTTCACTGGAGCAAGGGGACAGCTCTCCTTTACCCAGGAGTTGTGACAGTGGAGCAGAGCAGTTGGATTCACTTAATCCTAAAAGAAAATTCTTAAAAACCTTAGAACTGAGTCTTTTGCTTAAATCTGAGCCTTTTGCTTTGCTTGTGGAAAGGTGGCACAGTGGTTCTGCCCACAGGCCAGGAGATGGATGAGCTGGGACAGCGTTTCCCAGGGTGGGTGGGTGGAAGTTCTGCCGAGCCCCTCTCACCTGCCCTTTCTGCCTCTCCTGCAGTTAAAATACCGACCAGGAGGACATACATTGACCCCAACACCTGTGAAGACCCCATGCAGGCTGTGCACCTCTTTGCCAAGGAACTGGATAACGCCAGCATCAAAATTGAGAGGATTATCAGGACAGGCAAGTTCCAAGGAGCTACCGGTGGTGGCTGTGCCGTGGACTGTGCTGGTGTGCTCCCCTTTCTCTGGGCATGGCAGTGCTGTGACATTGCTCCTGTCTTGGGGGTACCTGCCTGCAGCAGAGGATGTGAGCAGGGCTGGTGAGGATTTTATCCAGAAGCTTTGTTCCACATTCTTGGTGTTTTCCTGAGGCACTGAGCGCAGCCAAGCAAATGCCAAGCAGACCAGAAAGCATCAGCAATTATCTGCATCTGGGCAGTTTGACAGCAGCGTGAAAACTATTTATAAATACGTGAACCTAATGATTTATTGATTTTCATCAACTTCACTGCCTAAAACTTAAAAGCAAATTAAAATCCCCTGACTGGACCCTAGAGCCTTAATGGCTACTGCGTGCCAGAACATGGGAAACGTGATCATTCTTTGTCATTTCTTTTCCTAAAGATAAATTCAGCTGTAGCAGCAGCAGAGGTGGAGAAAGGGAGGAGGGAAGGGCTTTGCCTGCAGCTGAAGGACAGTGTTGAAGGGGAGAGGACACTGAGGAGGGGACGAGGTTGCCTCTGAACTGCAGTGTGGAGCAGATCAGAGGAGCCCCATGTACCTTTCATGAGCAAACCGGTTGAAAAATCAAGAAAGAAATAAGTAAGGAAGACATTTAAATCTAAGGAATTTGGGAGTATGTTTGTCTCACTGCTGACCTAACAAGAACCTGATTTTCAAATCAATAAAGCTGTTCATAGCTACACACTTTTCACTGTAAACCCAATATTGTTTTTTTATGTTGGGAATTCCGTAGCTCCTGTTGTGGAGCGCGTGGCTGTGCACTGGGATGTTCTGCCTCAAGGACTGCAGGAACCCTCCAGCCCTGCTGTGTCCAGCTCTGTGGGAAGCAGAACAGGAGGCAGAACTAGCCAGGCCCAGAGCATGACCTCGGTGACAGGGGGCTAATCCCTCTCTCCTGGGATAAAACACAATATGCACCAGAGCATGGAGAGAACAGCTCAGAGGCTCTGGAGACGGCTGAGGGTCAGCAGCCGCGCAGAGGATTGACATGATGCTCAGGATGGCCTGGTGTGAGTGACAGCAATCCTACCACGGGTCTGTTTAACCCCTTCCTCTGCCCTGCAGGAGAGTTTGGGGAGATGTGCCGGGGGTGCCTGAGGCTGCCCAGCAAGCGCGAGCTGCCGGTGGCCATCCAGACACTGCGGGCAGGCTGCTCCGAGAAGCAGCAGCGCTCCTTCCTGGCCGAGGCCTGCACCATGGGCCAGTTTGACCACTCCAATGTCATCCGCCTGGAGGGGGTCATCACCAGAGGTACGTGGGTCCCCAGCAGGCTCCTGTGCAGGAGGGGGCTTAAGGTGCTGCTTAAGGTGGTGCTAGAGGTGTGGTTGGCTACCTGGAGAGCAGCTGTTCTCACATGCCTCAGCTGGGTTTGCATTCTGGTGGTTAATGAAAAGCTTCCAGCTAGATTAATAAATGCAGGTAGTGGGGCTGGTTTAGCAGCCAAGCACGTGTGCTCTCAGTAAAAGTAAATTGGAGCGAGATTCTGTCAGTAAAACAGATGAGGCTGACTGCTACAGTTGTCTCCCATGAGTGTGTGTGTGCAGAACCAGGCTATGGATGTGATTGTTAAATGGATAGTCCTGTAAATCCAAAGAAATCAGGGCATGTGAGCTGATTCCAACCCGGCGTTTTATTAGGAAGTATTCTGGCTGAGCTGGTTGCTTTTGCTTTCACTGAGCTGTGCTGTCCTTTGTGATGTGCTTCAGAGTCCTGATGAAAGGAGCTTCTGATACTGGAATCCATTCCTAGCTGGGAATGACAGGGAAGCCTTGGACCTAGTGCTTATTAAAACCTGGCTGAGATAACATCCTGATCTCCCCCAAAAGCCAGGCAATGCAGGGGCTGGCACCTGGATTTTTAACCCCTGCAATGTCTGAACTGCCTGAGTGCTGGTGACACCCACACCGTGCTGCTTGTCTGTCTGTGCAGGGAGCACCATGATGATAGTGATGGAGTACATGGGGAATGGGCTGCTGGACTCCTTTCTCAGAGTGAGTACTGGGGTGTCTGCACAGCTTGTACTCTCCTGGCCATGTTCCCATCACTGACCTTTCGCTTTTCCTCCTCTGCTTTCACAGAAACATGAGGGGCAGTTCACAGGCACACAGCTCATCTGCATGCTGCAGGGCATCGCCTCTGGCATGGTGTACTTGGCAGAGATGGGCTACGTGCACAAAAGCCTTGCTGCCCACAAGGTCCTCGTGAGCAGCAGCCTGGCGTGCAAGATCACAGGGTTCAGACGGCCGCAGGAAGACAAGATGGAAACCATCTTCTCCACCATGGTGAGCTGCATTTCCACATTCTGTTGGCAACACTTTTCCTAGGCTCCCATTTCCTTCCTCAAGTATGAACAGGAACTCTGCACCTTGAAGTTCTTTCGGAGGTAGAAATCCAATGTGTTTGGTCAGGGAGCTGCACAGTGATGGCCTGGCACCATCCCTGCTCTGGCTACAACCCCGCTGCACAAATCAGGGCAGAGGGACTTGTGTTTGTACAGCTGCGAGATGGTTTTTGTTAAATATTAATGTACAAAATGCCATCGGCTCTTCCTGGGGACATTCTCCTCTCCCATTAATATTTCAGGACTCACACTCCCGCGTAGCATACAGTTGCAGTGACATTTTAAACAAATCGAGGAAAAAGTTTTCTCTTAGTATTAAATGTGCTCATGGCACACAGGTTTGCTGTGTGCATCCTGTGATGCCAGGCAGGGCACGATGAATGGCTGCCCAGGAATTGCCAGCATTGGCCACATCCTGCTGGGCAAGTAAATCATTGCTGCCCTTCTGCCTGTGCAGCGTGGGAAGAGCCTGGTGCTGTGGTCAGCCCCTGAGGCCGTCCAGTATCACCACTTCAGCCCTGCCAGCGACGTGTGGAGCTTCGGGATCGTCATGTGGGAGGTCATGTCCTACGGCGAGAGACCCTACTGGGACATGTCCCACCAGGATGTGAGTGCCCTGCAGCTGTGCTGGAGGAATGTGCAGCCACAGCTGCTGGAGTGCGGTGGCTCTGCTCACTCCCGGGTGTGAGGAGCGAGGTTTGCCCCAGGGGTTTGCCCCAGGGTGTGCCCCAGGGGTTGCCCCAGGGG
>VYXF01000688.1:83204-95400 GCA_013397295.1 Polioptila caerulea
GGTGACACTGGCACAGGGCTGGGTGACATTGGCATGGAGCTGGGTGACATTGGCATGGAGCTGGGTGACAGTGGTGCAGTGCTGGGTGGCATTGGCACAGGGTTGGTGCTGCCAGCCAGCAGTGGGTGACCTGAGCTGCCTCTGCACTTGTGGCCTGCCACTTAGAGCAGGGCCATCTGCACAGCGGCAAGAGCTGCCTGGGAGGCACAGGAGCCATTTAATTACACAATTATAAATAACTTCAGCCTTTTTATCTTCCCGAGGCTGACAAGTGCCTTCAGCATCAGACAAAGAGCAGCTGTTATCGCTCGGCACAGCGGCTGCTCCTGGGCAGCTGCCACCCCTGAAGGAGCTCAGACAAAAGCAGAGGAGCTGCACTCTGTCAGCAGGTCCAGACCTGTCCCAGAGCCACTGTCACAGCATGGGCATGGCCACTGCTCTGGGAGCTAGAGCTTCCTTTTTTTCTGCCACCTCCAGAGCCCCAATCGCAGGAGCAAAGGGGAAAGAGGAGAGACATGAGGTTGTTCAGAGGTTTCTGGGGTTTCTGTAACTGTGAAGATCACTTACAAGGTGTTCTCCTTAGGCACCAGCTCCCACACCCCTTTTTTTAGGGATGGTGTCTGACTTGGAGGATGTCAGTAATTAAAGAGTCATTTCAATGAACTCTGGTTTACTGACAGACCAGCCTTTCAGGAGTGAGTCGTGCTGACTCCTGTTGCACCACTGTTTGTAGAACCCTTTGAAATGCAGTCACTTTTGGCTGTGCTGCACAGCTGCCAGGCTTGTCCCCACCACGGTGGCAGTGCCAGCTCCGGGGTGCAGAGCCAGGGTCATCCCCCTGCCTGCTCTGCTGCTGGGCACCTCCTCGGGTGCTGGGACAAATCCCTGGCACCTGCAGCGTGTGGGGAGCTCCCCTTGCTGTGCCCTGCATGGTGGGAGCCCAGCTCGCTGCAGCCATAAACATTTCCATTAACTCCGTATTTAAATTCCACAACGGGGCTGAAATAAAACAGCAGCACCACATCCCTGTGGGGTCCCTCCATCATTTGTTTCAGAGGCACCCTGGGGAAACGTTTGGGAAGGAACTTACTACAGGGGAATTCAGGTTTTTCTTGCAAGTCCCTTGGGTCTAATGAAGCTTGTTGTGTCCCCAGGGGAATACTGTGGGTCAGTTTGCTGGAAGCTTAATGCAGGTGTGATGGGGCAGCAGCCAGTGCTGCCAGGCCTGTCTGGCTCAGAAAACCCTGTGGCTGCAGGGCCAGGGACTCCTGGAGTCCTGAGCATGGAGGTGGTGGGGCTGTTCCTTCAGGCAGCCCTAGGGATGGCACTCAGCCCTGGGGGTTTATGCTGTTAAATGTTTTTAGTGAATTCTGTTGAGCACTAGGAGGCAAAAGGAGAAAGAGGGCAATGAAGAAGATTTTTCTGAGATTTAGGTGTCCCTGTGATGCCTTAAGTTTTAGCTTTTATATATTTTAGGTTCTCTGCTGTTTTGGTGAGTAGTTTTGAGTTTCATATTAAGTGCTACTAAACTCTCTTCAGAGAGTAGACAGACAAAACAATTCTTTCTCCAGCTTGGCACGAAGGACAACTTTCAGGCCCAAGAACAAAAACAACAGTGAAGTGAGAAATAAAACCAAGGAGGATGGAGCTTCAGAACCTGAAGCTGTAATTGCACAATTAACTCCAATGTGCTGATGGGCCAGAACTCATAAAAGTGTGAGACCTCGTGACCATTTGTCCATTTTGTGACCATTTTGGGTTCACCTTGGGTTTGCCCAGCTGAGCTCTGGCACTGCCCAGGTGTGCCCAGTGAGGCCTTTGAATAAATCCCCAATTTATCCTTTTGCTCTGGCTGGGCTCTGCTCCAGGGCAGCCTCCAGAAGGCATCACCTGGCTGAGGGCAATTTTGTGTTGGATAAATGGCTGTTTGTGACTGTAAATACAGTCTCCCAGGTGAATGGAATGTACATCAGCAATGTTGTACACCCCTGGGGAAAAAGAGGCTCAGGGACCTCAAAATCGATGAGAGTTTCCCTGAGCTGGTTAAAATTGTGGTTAGCAGTGTTGTCTCTCCTGAGGATCTGTGGCACACCCTGTCTCACAGCAGTGCACAAATCCCTGCTTTGCCTCGCAGGAAAAAGGATGTGTGAGGTATCACATCACACTGCATCAAAATGCCAAGTGGCACAATGAATCAAACTCCCCAAAATAAGACTTTCTTCCAGAAATAAGCCTGTCACTGTCAATTTAAACTCTTGCCAAAGGAGTGTGATTTGAGACAAGTTCCTCTTGCCAGTGATTTACAGTAGTGGGTGTGTATAATCACTATTTCTGATAGCAGGAGTGTAAAGGAAGGTGTTTCTATTCAAAGGTCCAACATGAGACCCTGATCCTAAATGCAGCTCTGATAGAGCAGAGCTGGGAGGAGAGAGCACAAAGCACAATGGACTCTGGGCACTGAAGGGAAAGGAGCATTTCCTCTGTTTCCACTTCCCCAACACCACTGTGGAGACAGAGGGGGGCTCTGGGCAGGACTATTGCCCACCCGGCCAGAGCACTGGCCCCTGCACCTCAGCACCCTGAAGGGTTTTAAGGGCTTATTTAGAGACAAAATCTTACAAAACTCTGCAGGGAAGGAAGGGATCCTGCCAGGTTAACAAGTGGTGAGAAAGATCAGAGTGCCAGCCTCGGGGAGGGGGTTTGTCTGGAGAAAGCCCTGATGTGCCATGATGGGCACTAATCCCAGTGGCTCCCTTATTCCATCACTAGGGGATGGGGTGGTGACATGCTCCTGGGCTCTCTTGCTGCAAAAACAAAACCCTGCCATGCCCCCAGTGCAGCACAGGCAGGTGCCACCAGCCCTGCTCAGGGAACCCCACACAGGCACCAGCTTGTGGCTGGTGGGACCCTTCAAGGCTGAGCCCAGCAAGGGCTCTGTCACTGACTTGAGGAATGTTTCAAACAGATCATTTATTTTCATCAGACTTGTACCAATATCTCTGTCCCCGTGTTCCTGATGCAGGTCGACAGCTGTCCTCAGGAATGCTTTAATTGTGTTTTCCTCGCTTTGTACAGCTCTCAGCTAATGTGTTCTGGCTTCATTAGATTAGACACCTCTTGTCCCGAGGATGTTGTCATGTTTTCAAATGGCTTCAATCAGCACCTCCCAGGCTCCGGCTATTTCAGGATACAATAAAGCTAAACCTCATCCAGGCTGGTGAGTAATGGAGGTGCATCTCCCACCCCCACCCAGCCTGGCTTTAAATTTGCCTGGCTGACATCCCGTGGTTGCTGGCAGAACACAATTAAACCTCTTGTCTTGCAGGCATCGTCCACGGTTACACACAGCTCGGGAGGAAGAGCTCAGCAACAGCAACTGGGTTTCTAATGATCTTGTCATCGAGAACAGCAGAGAGAGATAAATGAACGAGTGAGGAAACAGCCAAGATCAAAACTCAGCTCTCCAGATGTCTGGGGCATGGCAGGTTGCAGGCTGGCCGTGCTCATCTCCTCAGAGCCACGCTGGCACAGCACTCGGGATACAGGGACGTGTCCTCTTAATGTCAGGGAATGAAATGCAGAGGGACACAGCCCAAGCTCATCCAGCACCAGCACTGGGGCTTCTCTGCTGAGCATCTCCAGGCACAGCTGCTCGCAAACCTCGCTCTGCTCGTAAACCTCTTCCTCTTGGGATCCCAGGGTCCTTCACCAGCTTGTGTCCCACCCAGCTGCAAAGTGGCCACAGGCTCAGGAAGGAATCTGAGGTGGGAAGGGGCCAGGCAGACCCTGGGCTGGGGGCAGACATGCTTCACTCTCCGGGGGAGGGCTGACAGCTCCAGGACAGTCCCTGCACCCTGTCCCTCCTGGAGCCCAGCACACCAGTCCCCAGCACACCAGTCCCCAGCACATCAGTCCCAAGCAAGGGCTCTCCTTCCCCAGACACTCTCCCCTGGCAGGAGAATTGCTTCAGCCCTGTCTTCTTATCATGAGCCACCACAATATCAGCATCGATCCCTTTCACCCCACAGGCAGTATTTTGACTTCTGGAATTCATCTTACCTAGCAAGGGCCTCTAAATATATCCCAGAAAATTTCCTTTCCTCATTTTTAATAATCTCTTTCAGCCTTAAATACAGTTTTGAAAATATGTATTGGGATGATAGGCTTTTTATCACAGCTGATGGACAATATTCATCACACCTGTGTCCTACTCCTCACAGCACAGGCACATTCCTTACAGCAGTCCTGCATCAATTTGAACAGCACTTAATTCATTACAACCCCAGCACTGTGTGCGTGCTCCCCTCGACAATGTCACTGGCAATTTGTCACTTGGGGTCCCTGCAGGCAGCTCTGGTCCCACCTTGCAGAGCCTCTGTCCCTCCTGGAGCCATGGCACAGGGTGGAATGGCCCCGTTCAGGCATGGCAGGGGTAAAGGCTGCTTCACTGTCCCCCACCCTGGAAACCTCTGGAAGGCAGCAGGTGGAAGAGTGGAAGCAAAAACCCCTTTTCTGTCCAGGATCTCTCTGCTCACTGGGCACAGCAAGGCTGAGGCAATGTGCTGGGGCTGTGCTGGCACATCCTCCCAGCCCTGAGCCCTGCTGAGACCAGAGGGGAGCCATGGGCACAGGAACAATGGTGCCTCTCTGGGCCCCCAACTCAGTCAGGTTCCCCAGGACAGCGGCTCCTTTAGAAAAACTTCTCCAGCAAATCCCTATTTTGCTAAAAACTGCTACCAGGCCCTCACCCAGACCCTGTTTGGGTGCTCACACCCAAGCTGGGCATTCAGATACAAGGGAATTGGGCACTCATGCACAAATTAATTCAGTGCTCAGGGCTGAGCTGCAGCCCCTGATCAATGCTCATCTCTGCCAGCCTCTCCTCATGCTGCCCGAGGGCTGAATGTGCTGGCCTGGGGAATGGGCTGCACCATCATGCCAAGGTGAAACAAGGCACAGAAAAGCACAGAAAGGCCTGAGCAGGGTTCCCTGAGACCTGGCAGCTGTGATGAGGTCTCTGAGCACCCTGTCCCCACCGTGCTTCCACGTGCTCTTGTCTCTGCACCCTGGGCTGTCACTGTGGAGCCATCATGCTCCGGATCCCTGTCCTGCTCCGGCACATTTGGATCTGCAGGAGCTTTGGCCAGACAGAGCTCAGTGCTGGCAGCTCTTGGCAGGGTTTCTTTGTCCAGCAGATCCCCACGGAGCTGCATTCCATCACCATTCTGAGCACTGATGAAGGAACACCAAGACCAAGCAGGAGTGTCTGAGTGGGCCTGAGCTGCCCGCTCAGTGCTGCCCTGGCCAGGGCCCCCTCTGCAGACAGAGGCATTTCCAATTGCTCCTTCCCTCGGCATCGATTCCTGCCCGGCCCCCTGTGCCTTCATTTGCAGTCAGCAGAGGTGGCCGCTGACATTGGGAGACAACGACTGCTCAGATCCCATCAATCAAGTGCCAGCAGGATGCAGCTTCCCGGGCTCGCAGGCCACAGGGTCACCCTGGGTGGGAGATCGGCTTTGCAGCCGAAGCACAGCCCTGCTGCTACTCCTCTGCCACCACAGCCCCAGCTCTGCTGCAGGGGGGACAGGGAGAGACCCAGATCTGCAAGCTGCCACTGGCCACTGGCCCCTCCAACCTGCTTCAGGGCTCTCAGACTATTTCAGGGATAGCACTGACCCCTCCATCCTGCCTCAGTGCTCTCAGATTATTTCAGGGATAACACTGACCCCTCCAGCCTGCCTCAGTCCTCTCAGACTATTTCAGGGATAACACTGACCCCTCCACCCTGCTTCAGGGCTCTCAGACTATTTCAGGGATAAGTGGGAAGAAAATTCACAAATTTTTTATTTTGGGAAAGAGTGAAATACACAGGAACATCTGACAGCGTCAGATGCACAGCTTTCCCCCAGGGCATTGGAGGTGCAGCCCAGCTGAGAAAAATCCTGCCTTCAGCAAGCTCCCATCCATGAATAAATTGGATATAGGGATTTTGGTCACCTGAAAGGCTCCAACTTCCAGTTGTGAGGCTGTGAAAGCCAAGACCCAGCCTGTCACCTGGACTCAAGGAAATCCTTGACACACACCTGGGAGGTGTGGATGCACCTTCCAGAGATGCATTTCATTTCACCTTTGAAGCACAGCTCCCCAGTCACTGATTTAGAAAAGGGAGAAACTCCAGGTTCATGAATTCAGTGATGCTAAGGAATATTTTCCCTCCTTATGCTTTCAAGCTGACCCAGGAAACATGGATTTTTGGTGGAATTATACAGGTCAGGGTGGAGAGCTGCAAGTGCTGTCCTGCACCTTCAAATCAAGAAGTCCTACATGAAAAAAACCTGCCAGGAGATGGCTCTAATTTGTTCCAAATTACATCCCTTCCATCCACAAGCAGGGAATTGTTATCTATGTCTTACAATGCCATTGAATCAATGGCCACCTGGAAGATGTTGAGGGTGGCAAACCTGGCAGTGCATCTCTGCCAGGCTGCTGAGAGCTGCTGGTCAGGAGCTCAGAGCCAGCACAGCCTCACTGGCTCCTTGCTTGGCTCATTATTTCTCTAGATTAAGTTTCACATTTCCATTATGAATTTGGGCAGAAATGTGGAGTTCTCACACCACAGCTCAGCCCACACCGAGCCCCTCAGGTCACAGGAAGCTCTGCCTGGAGCAGGGCTGAGCTCTGGCACAGCCAGAGGAAGCAGGAATGCTTTTTGTTCCCTGCCAGGCTGCAGTTTCCCAGCCCTGGTGAAACAGCCACATGCTTGCTCCCTGTGCTGCTGGCAGCTCTCCCTCTGCAGCCTGCTCTCTCTTAAGGGAAACTTTTGGAAGTGCTTTGGTTCAGGGCAGGAGCTCTTACCTTCAAGATTGTAACAAGAGTTTTAAAATCAGTGTCGATTTAAAAGAATTACCTAGGCTGAAAATTCTAGTTACTCTTGTTCTCCTGGTAAAGATGTATTTAAAGTAGAATCTCAACTTACACATCCAAAAACACATATATTTTTTATTTACAGCTCAGTTAATTGATGCTTTTAATTGATATGTGCACAGAATAGCAAGGCAGGTGAATGTGTAGCTGAGTGGGATATTTCATTGCCACCTGCAGTTCAGACTTAGAACCTGCCAAAACCTCTCAAAGAGAGATTTCCAAATTCATGGTATATACATGAGGTCTTCCATACAGTAAAATGTTTACTCTCCAAAAGAAATTCATGTATGGATGCTGTTCTAAAACCTTTCTCCCATGCCACACCCTGCACAAAAGAGCTCTGGTTGCAGTTTCTCTCCCTTTTAACCATGCTGCAGGCCTGGTTTTGCCAAAAGTAGAACTTTGCAAGTGTAGAAAAGGTTTCAAAGTCTCAACATCCTTGTTTATAGCCCCATAAAGAGGCTTAAATCAAGGACAAAGAGGCATCTTTGGAAAGGACAGTGCACCAGCTAACAAAGAAACAGGCTTATTTCTAGAAAAAGAAAATTCTAGACAAAGTTAGAGAAGCACTAGAAGTTCTTTACTCTGAACATAGCTCTTAATATGCCAATTATCAGGCTTTCAGCCCATTTGCTAATCTGCAAGCCCAAGAGAACAGTGTCATAGTTTCAACCTTAACGGAAATAAAAAACGAGGAATGTTTTTTCTCCTCAAATTAAAAAAAAAAGTTCAATTTATTTTGATCCCATTACATATTAAAGGTAAAATAACTAGTTCTTAGCTTCTACTCTGTATAGTAGATCAATAAAAGGAAGATACAAATAAGAGCAAGAACTAAATGAAGGTAGCAGTCCTAAATATAAAAGGTGTTTGGAGAGGGATGTCATTGCTCACTGACTTCCATCCAGAGGTATTTTTGCCTCGCTGCAAGCCTGTGCAAGACAAACCTGAAAGGAAAGAGAAATCAATCAGTACTCAGAGACACTGGTACAGCCCACAACCCCCTGCAGCTCCAGCCTAAAGGACAATTTTGCTTTTCAGAGCAGTGACAACAGCTCTTTTCCCCACTGTGTATTCAGCCACAGAAGCTCCTGCTGCTCCTTCACCTCTGACATCAGCCAAAACTCAAGGGGCCAAGGGGAAATAAGGAGTTTCTCCTGCAGTCTCCTGACTGATGACAGAGGGACAGCACTGCCTTGCAGCTTCAGGCCATGGCTGACAAAAACACCCAGACTTACTGACAGCTTCTTCATGAGCCCTCGGGCCTTGGGGTTCAGCTGAAGAAAATTCTTCTGGGTCAAATCACTTGCTGTCAAACGTATGCTCTGTGGAAACAAAATCAAACCTCAGGTTTTCTATCTGGTCAGCTGCAGCAGCTGGAGGCAGTAAAAAAGTTAATTTAAAAAAATAAAAGAGATTAAGATCTAAGTATAGACAGGCAGAGAAGTACACTCAGCTGGAAGAGAAGCTCATCACACACCTTTCCTGCAGTGCATTAATGCATTACTGGCTGTGGTGGTTTTCAACAGCTTGATTTTTGGTGAGGGGGGAAAAAGCCAGTGAGTGAATGATTATTTTGTGGGTGCACTGGCATTTGGCCAGCATCAAACCCACTACACTGCCACTACTGCTGGTGTTTTAAAGTGAGTACACAGCCAAACAACCAGCTCGAGCAGGTCCCACTTCTCAGAGTCTCTTAAAGTTCTTTTCAAGCCAAATCACCCCCCCGACAAACCGCAGCGGCACAGCTAGAGAGAGCAGAGCGGATGAAGGGAGGCTGGTGAGGTGCCTGGGCAGCCCTGGCTGGCAGGGGAGGGCAGGCATTACCTGGCCCCCTCCGAGGGGCAGGGTGAGGACGGCGTCGCCGCTGTCGGCCAGGGGGCTGCCGTTGGCAGAGATGGTGTAAACGCGCTCGTTGAGGGCAGGCGTGCGCAGACCCGGCGTCTTGAACACCCTGAAACGGGAGGGCTCCTGCTTGGATTGCTCACCTGGCCAACCCTGGGTGATTAGGGTTAGCCTAATCTTTGATTTTGTAGGAAAGGTTAAAAGGTAAATGGTATGGTACTGTTTCTTTTGGCTATTGCATTAAAGTATTTGACCTTTAGCAACCTGTCTTTATCTTAGGCAGTAAACTGTTTAGTTCTGCTTATCAAAAGAGACTTCACTGCTCTCTTTCCATGCTGTTCTCATCCAAAACACACTGTATCAATCCAGCATCAGTAGACTTTATCAGCAGCAGCTATTATTCTGTTTAGAGATTAGACATTAAAAGTTTATGTTGTAACAGTACATTTTATTCAGTAAATATTTTCATTTGTAGTTCCCACAGCTGGACCACCACTGTCACAGCCTGGGTACAGCCCCTCTGCTGGGCAGATTCAGCCAACCCTGTGGGTCCCAGCATGGCACAGTGATGGTGAAGGAAGGAGGGCTCTGACTGAGGTAGCAGCGAGAGTTTATTGAGGGCACCCTAAGGGACCTTCTCAACTCAAAACTCCTGCTCAGCCAGAGCCCCAAATGGCTCAGTACAGCACCTTTTAAGGGGAGGTGGGGACAGGGGAAGGGACCAGGGGTTGGCCAGTTGGGGTAACTCAGGAGGTGACTTGGCTGTTGAATGATACTTTCCACAGCCAATCTCCCCAGTAGAGAAGGGGATTCCCATCACCTGGCACCCTCCAGAGAACTTTCCAGGACCTGGGAAGGGCTCCAGAGTGACAGTCCTGCCCTTGGAGGAGGGGAGAATGGGGTACAACCAAATACAAAACTTGTGGGGTACATGGAACAGACCATTAAAACATAATTTGATATATGGCACAGCACTACACTGAAAAAGTCAGGAGTACAGTGACATTTGCTCATAACACTTCTAGTCTGAGCCTTTCACTTCAGGCTCAAACAGATGGTGTAAAGCAGATTGTATCAGAGGTAGAAGGGAAATGGGTTCATTTTCTCTGTTAACAAACCTGGAGTCAAACCTGGGTGTAACCATGGAGGTGCCTCCCCGAGCACAGATATCAGCCATTCTGCCAGTGGCTGGAGTGATAAAGCTGTTTTTGCTTGATCTGTTAAAGGGAAATAAACACCTGCTCATCAGATGACCTTTAACAAAGGGACAGGCACTTGCCAAAGGCTTGAAGAAGGCGACCACCACCAAACCCAGGGGTTATTACTAACCAGTGACCCCCAAAACTGGGGATAGCTTGTTCTCACAGCAGAGACAGTTGTGCATCTTTCATTCACACCAATTTTTCCCTGTGGCGTGGCACAACTCTCCCCCCTGCCACAACTAAACCCAAGTCCACCCCACCAAAGAGAGATATTTATATTTACACTCTCATTCTCCCCTTCTGGAGATGAGACAGAGACATCCCCATTACCTCTTGCTCATGCGCTTCACTCTCGCTGAGGGGGGTCTCCTGGCCACGGGTGGCTTTTTGGTGGATGCCTTCACCTGAAGCACACATCACTCAACACATCAGTTACTTCCCTCTCGTGGCACAGCTGAGTGCCCACAAACACATGCTTCCATATAAAACGTTTGGCTCAGCCCCTTTCCATGGCACAAGAGCCCAGAACAAACACCACTCAAGCCTTCCCCCCCACCTGAATTCTCTGGGAAGCAGCAGCTGTTTGAAGTCAGAGCATCCTGGACAGCCCTGGTCATCAGCTCAGTCAGGAATCTACATCCTGAGAATGCTGTCACCCCAAGAACAGCTATTCACCTTGGCAGTTCTTGGATTCACGTTCTCAGCCTCTGTCTCTGAAGGGCACTGGCTGTCAACTCGGGACTTCTTTGGTACAGGAACTGATGGAGGCTCTGCTTCCTCAATGGCTTCAACATTCCTTTTGGATTTATCCACTGGAAAGAGAAAGTGTTATCTCCTTTTTACTCTGAATGATAACTTTAAGTTATTATTTAGCAGGGGAGGCAAACAGCTACAAGCTGTTTTGGCAACAATTCCAATCCAAATTCCAACAAATCCAAATTCCAATGCAATCCTAATGGTTGACAGAGCACTACTTTGGATTATTTTGAATGTTTTAATGACATTAATTAGAGGTACTGCAGGTACTATGAATAAAAGTAGGATTATTTTCCTGGTTTAAACATAGGGATGTGAGCAAGAACTGAATTATTATTCATATTAAGTAGCCACAACATGCTTCCACCTCACCAATCACATCACAATGCCTAAACTCACCTTTCTTGACAATGTCAAACTGGGCATTGATAACTCCTGCTGTCAGCTTGTCTATTTCTGCAATTTCCAAGTCTGCCTAAAATGAAAAACACTTGTGGCATCAGTGTGATTGTTGGCAGCCCAAAGTTCTTGTAAGTCAAAGTTGTAGAGCAACCCCCCAACAATTTTACAGGCAGATCAGCTCCACGTTTGCTGTTGTGCCAGGCTGGGCCCTTTCATGCCTCTCTGCATGCCCTCAGGGCTCAGTGCCTGTTGGCAGCTGGTGTGCCTTGCCCATGCCCTGCTGCTAAACCAGTTTGGAAATGCTTTCCTTTACTGCAAAGTGCATGAACTCTCAGAGATTGGGGAGTCCGACCCAGCAGATAAGGAAAGATCACAGGGAGCAGCAGGTCTGATACAACGGGCTACTCTTATCGAGAAATTTTAAAGAAACATTTGTGAAAATATTGAAGTAACTGTTTCTCTTGTAATGCTCCAGCGCTATTCCAGCGTGAGGAGCAGTGTGTGATGGCCCTAGGGAACTTTGTTTGTGCTGGAAACCTACCATAGCCACTTCCTCCAGCGTCTTCCCACTTCCTTCTTTAGCTAGAAAGAAAACATTTCAAACAAATCAGGACACGTCCGGGACAGCTCACACAGCACAGCAGGGCTGTCACCATCGGGGTGCAAAACCCAGCACAAACCAGTTTCCAGCCCTAGAGAACAGGAGCAGCCCCCCCGGGATGCCTCCCCGAGGATGGCAGGCAGGGCAGATCCCAGCTGCTCCCTTATTCCCGCCGGGGTTTAGCACCGAGGGGGACCCAGCCCAGCGCCCCCGGCCCCGCTCCGCACCGTAATACTCGAGCCAGTTCATCTGGCGGAGCTCCAGCGGCAGCCGCAGGATCGCCAAGTCGTACAGGTTCTCCACCTCCTTCACCAGGCACTCCCCGTCCGCTCGCAGCCGCTCCAGCCGCCGGTTCACTGCGGGCACACGGCGGCCTCAGCGCTGCCCGCGCGCCCGGGGCCGCTCTCCTTCCCCCTCCCGCTCCCGCTCCCCCTCCCCCTCCCGCTCCCGCTCCCCGCTCCCGTTC
>VYXF01000688.1:95834-115356 GCA_013397295.1 Polioptila caerulea
TGGAGCGCGGCGGTGAGGAGGCGGCCGGGGCCGGGCGGGCAGGGGGCCAGGGCCCGGCTGACCCCGCTGTGCCGGCAGGGAGGAGCTCCGCGCCGTGCGGGACGCTGTGGGGGCCGCCGGCACCGCCGTGCTGAGGCTGTACGAGGAGCGGGGCCCGGCCGAGCTGGGACTGGCCGGCGTTCTGCGGCGTGGTCCGCGCTGCCCCTCGCTGGCCGACGTGTTGGAGGGGCTGCAGGACGTGGAGCGCTGCTACCGGCACCTGTATCCTGCTGGGGGTCTCTGGGCAGCGCTGGGGGGGCTGGTTTGTCCTTGTTGTCCTTAGCGGGCACAAAGATACTTGGAGAGCAAACTGCTCCTGCAGCGCCTCAGCTTGGACAGCCTGGCAGACGTGGAAGCCCTGCCGCAGTCCTGGGAGAGGATTTTGGAGCGCTACAAAGAAGACGATGTCGTTCAAGGTAGTTCTGTGTACAGAGAGCCGAGGAGTCTTTTCCAGGGCTCCATGCTGATGTACCCTGGGGACAGGCCTGGCTGTGCTGGGCTCAGCAGCAGTGGGTGACTTTTCTCAGTCATCTTTGTGACCTGCTCTGAGATCTTGGTCACCTTCAGTTGAAGGTACCATCACACCCGGGCACAACATCCTCCTTCCCTCAGTGTAGCAAGGGCTCAGTGACCCCTTTCACTGCTCACTCAGTTTTACCCACACTTCTTTTTATTGCCTTTAGAAACAAGTTTTTGGGAGTGCAGAGAATACAGGTAGGGCGCATTTGGCTGACTGGGTTGGTGTTTTCTCTCTGTCTCAGATACTCTGCTGAAGGTCTCACTGTTCGTGGAGAACCATCGTGAGGTGAGCTGCTCACCTGGGTCCTGACAGGGCAGCAGGGACTGGTGCTGCCCAGCTTCTGGCATGTTCTGTGGTGCTGCAAAGGCGATGAAGAATTCAGAGAGCTCTCCTGGTGCTTTTTGGAAGCTGAATGAGTTGAGTCTTGGCCTCAGCATGAAATGCTGTGCCATTTTCAAGTGGAAATGGCTGTGGCCTCTGAAGAAGAGTCTGAGCTGAAAGGGCCATGAGGATAAAGGAGAGTCACCTCCAGCTGTGGAACTTGTCCTTTCCTTCTCCTGACATGGATGTTTTGTATCATGGAAAAAGTGTTGATACTTACATGAGGTGCTGCAGATACATGAGTGTAACAGAGTCCTTCAGGCTGGTGCCATGAAAGATATTTGGGCTCTGTCCTTACAAATAAAGAAAATATGTCAGATTAGGGCTTGGAAACAGTGGTCACCTCATGTCCTTGAGCAGTGTGTTTGCATTCATCCCTCCTGGGCATGGAGGAGGAAGGAAACAAATCTGGCTTGAAAATGTAATTATGGAGGTGCACAGATGCCTGAGTTCTGACATGGGCAGTTTTCAAGGGTGTTGCAGAGTGCTGCTCTGTCACCACTGAAATCAGTCTTAAAATACCACTCAGTGGTAGCTGCTGCTGACAGTTCAGGGGCACCTTTTGGTGGCTCTGATCCTCTGAATGTTCCTGGGAAGCAGTGGGGTGTTCGTCTCTAAATTTTGTATTTCCTAAGGAGCTGCAGCTTCTTGGAGAAAGCCAATAAAGAATTGCATTGGACACGTTGTGGGTGTGTTTGTGCTCACATTTCTGTGTCCCCAGCCCGGGGCCAGCTGAGGGCAGTGTGTGACCCATGAACAGCACTCCTGGGGTGTGCCAGGGGTGGGAAAGTGCTGGCCAGGGCTGCCAGTGCAGGAGTAGGGGCTTCACGAGTTCTAACTGCAGTTCTTCACACACAATTCTAATTGCAAGGAAAACCCCCTGCAAAGAAAACCCACTCCTGGGGCTGGGTGCCCTGCCCAGGGTGGAGCTGGGGTGGGTTCTGCTCCTGGCAGGGCTCCCGTGGCTGTACAGCCTTGTGCTCCTCACACAGGGTTTGGAGCATGGCTGATGGCTCAGGGTGAATCAGGGGTGTCATCCTCGCTCCAGCCTTGGTGTACCATGGTCACAAACCAGTAGATCTTGGTGAGTGTGGGTACAGAATTGTCTTTGTGTGTGTGCATCCTGTACAACCCTTCTACACCCCTCTTCTGTCAGCCTCTCTTCAGGACAGCTGCACAATGAACAAATGGATTTAAGTTCTGGAAGATGTTCAGCACAGTTCAGTGGTGGCCCTTCTGCTTCTCCCAGATGTTTGGCCTCTGATGTC
The DNA here is from genome assembly GCA_013397295.1 of Polioptila caerulea. Classification (NCBI taxonomy): domain Eukaryota; kingdom Metazoa; phylum Chordata; class Aves; order Passeriformes; family Certhiidae; genus Polioptila; species Polioptila caerulea. The sequence continues at coordinate 98,043 of VYXF01000688.1, forward strand.
TGTCTTTGTGCTAACAACAGCCCTGCTCAAAGTGCTGAGGGAGCTTTCTGCTTTGAAAGTGGCCGTGCCCTGACTCTGACTGACTGAAATGGGGTGAAGGAGGTGCTCCTTGAAGTTTGGGTGTGATTAATTGCTCTGTGCTGTTCCTGCTTGATGGGCTGTGGCATCAGCTGCATTTGTCTGCAGCGTTCTGCAGGGTGTGAGTGAGTCTCTGCATCAGAGCACTCTAATTGGGATCAGCTGTGGGCCTGTTCCATTCCAGATCTGCATGTTCTGTCAGGATGGCTGCCAGGGACCCTGTTGCTAACGAGGATGTGGTTCCTGGTGTGTGCACTCCCTTCAGCTGCCATTTGCCTGGGAGCCACTGGGGGTTCGAGGGTTCCCCCATGCACAGACCAGGGTGGGCACTCAGCCTTTCAGTGCCACACGTGTCAGGTGGGGCAGCCACTCCTGCTCCCCCTTGCCTGGCAGCCTGCATGGCTGAGTCAGACACCTGCTCACAGGTGTGTGTCCTGTCCTCACAGCACAGAACGTCTCTGGGTGCCAGATTTCAGCACCTTCCCCAGGACCCAGACTGGAGGGAGGGGACTGAGAGCAGCAGCTGCTGCTCCAGCTGCCTGGGGAGCCAAATGTGGGGTCAGGGTGATGAATTTTCCTTGGTCCTAAAATTAGGAGCCAGACAGGTTAAGGGATAACGTGTTCTTTTTTCATGTTGGTATTTAATTAAGGATCCTTATGGTGCAACACTTTGTCAAGGTGGGGTACACTAGAATGCACACCCGATAGATTGTGTATACAATTTTATAGATTCTGCAAATTTGTATATCTAATAAAGGTGCTTCAATGAGAGGCTTGAAGGAACAGTGTGATATTTTCTCATCTCGAAGTGTTCCCTCTTGGATGGGCCTAATCTTAGTTTATAGGATGTATTTTAGAGGGGCTTTGGTTTTTCAAGATAGCGTTGGGCTTGCCAGCTTTCAGCTGCAAGGCTTTTAGGGTGTTTGGTTTTCTGGCTTAACAGAATACCAGCACTATGTTAAGCTATCAGACTCAAGGAATTACAAATATGTATGCTAAGAGCACTGAGAATACATAAAAGGTATAATATAAAAGGCAAAAAATCATCATAGCATCAAGGGACTCCAGCCTGTGCTGTACCTTAGAGGAGCTGTGGGTAAGGCAGCACTAAGGGCTCTGAAACCAACTGGTAAAATATATGTAACCATAAAAATAAATCCAAGTACCTTTATTTTTGGAGTAGAGCTCTTAAAGTATTCTTTCATGGAGTTCTGTCTTTGAGGAATGCAATAAAATGCAGTTAGCAGCTGGAGCTACCTTGTTAAAGGAAAATTGTCAGGAAACACAAAGCTCACACTTAGATTTTCAGCTTTACCTCCTGCTAATTCCATTGGATAACAGTTACTCTTCACTTACAGGAAAAGCACAAACTAAATTCAGTTACTAAATTCAAATGCCCACCAACATTTTTAAGGAGCACCTGACTCCTGTATGGTTTTGTTTCCTGCCATAGGGGTGAGCACTGGCTTCTGGTGCAGGGGGCCTTTGCAGCTCTGCTTAGAAATGGGGACCTGCTGTGGGTAACACCAGCCTCACAAAACAAACCCAAAAGCTTTGCTTCAGCCTAAGCTCATGGATTTGAAACAGATTTCAAAACTGAGTGTATTACAAGAGTCCACAGTTACAGAAAAGACAATGGATTTGGCACCTGAACTGAAGTGTAAAGTGACCCGGAGGCAGAAATATGTGATAAAAAGCTTTGTGATTAATTTAATAAACCAAGCACGGGTTTCACAAGTCCCTATGGTTTCTGTGCTTATTCTTTGAGACTTTTATCTTGGCCTGAAGCAGAACTCCTTTGTGACTTTGCTGAGGGGCTGCCTGAGTACTCATCTGCTCTGAGATACAGCAAACATCCTCCACTACCTCTTAGCTGGCTTTTCTGCTCTGCCCCCCAAACTTGGCTCAGTGTTTCTCTAGCGCTTTGTCATGACTTTTGCCCTGCTGAGCTCCAAGGAGGGGGCAGATCCTGCTGGGTGTGCAGTGAGTGGGGACACATCTGGCCTGCAGCAGTGATGAGCTTGCCCTCGTGGCACGTGCTCAGTGCACAGCCCTTGTCTGCCCTTGCAAGGACAGGCACGAGCCCGGTGAGCTCTTTGCCAGCGTGGTCTGGCCCCCAACCCCCTCCCCCCAGAAACCCTCTGGGGCTGCCTGTACTGCCTGTGGACAGAGCCTGTTTTCATTGCCCGTCCTGCAGAGGTTTCATTTCAATCCTCCCTTCCTGCTTTTCCCCCCAACCCTTTCCCTCCTCCTCCTGTGGACACAGATCTGCAGTAGGTGTCTCCTGAACTTGCCTGAGCTCCCTGTCCCAAGCATCCTCCTGACTAATTCTTTCCAGATGTCTGGGAACTTTTATGTTTCGCAGTTTTGCTCAAGTTCTTAATTCATTCTCTGAAAGAGCAAACCTATTTCCTAGTATTGTTTGAAAATTCGACTGCTCATGGCTTCCCAAGAGCTACTTCTGTCTCCCAGTGAAATGTTTTGGGTACTCCTGCAACCTTCTACCCCTGAATTAGAGCACAACAGATATCCATAAATAGCACAGAAGTTTATTTTCCATAGCTGATGGCTCCAGGGCTGTCTATGGAGTCTTGAAAACACTCCATGCTACGTTTATACCCAGCCAAGTGTCAGGTTGTTGGCTTGGACTTTCCCAGCTACAGCAGCTTGGAGAAATTAGGAGATGTGTCTGGTGTTCCTTTGACTAGGACCAAGGATGGAAAGTAAATGGCTCTGCCCTTCCTCTCATTCAGTTAGTTTCCAGCTTGACTTAATTTTTGGGGAGATGACTGTTCCTTCCAAAGGAATTTGACTCCCTTTTGGGAGGGCACATGGTCAGTGGCTCCTGATGCTCACGCTGTCTGTGTGAGCCAAATGAGACTGAATGTAGGATTGAAGCAATGCCTGAGCCTCTCTGCCTCTCCAAGCTCTGGCTTGTCTGGAAGTCACACCCTGTGGCCTCCCATGTGTGTCCAGTGGCTCTTCATCCTTCCCTGCACTCCATGTGCTGTGAGGCTTGCAACAGATTTTGGCTGTTGGAAAGAAGCTTTGGGCTGTTCAGTGGAGCTTGGGAAATCCCTGTCTTTTTTTCTTGAATTCTAATTTGCTTCAGGATTTACCTTGCATGGTACATGGTGATTGCAAAATGCCTGTGGTGAGAGAGAGACTGGCCCTTCCCTGTGTTCAGATTCCTGTTTTGGGATGGTTCTGTGCTGTTGGCAGCCCGGGGTCCAGCAGTGGGGATGTGCTGGAAGGATGAGCCTGCCTTGTTGCCCCATATTCCCACCACCTCCCCAGGTACCAGTGCCTCCCCACACATCAGAACATACTGAAATATTAAGCATCTATTTAATTTCCCCACAAAGCTCCCTGAGATTCGTTTCCCCTCCGTCCCCCAGCGTACCACAGCCGCCTCTTCACCAGGGCTGACATGGGATGGCTCCCTGCTCTCCCTGGTCCTTCTCTCCATGGCTCAGACAGTCTCTAGGCTGCCTGGGGAAGGCAGAATGAAGAGCATCAAGCCAGTAAGTCTCCTAACCATTCTGCTATGTGAGGAATGAATCCAAGAGCCTTTGCACACTATTAATCTTTTCCAGTTCCTAAGAAAGCAAACGATCTCCTCCTGCTCCCATAAATTCAGCCTCTCTCTCCAGCTTCTCTCCTGGTGTTTGAACTGTTCGCCAAGAGCTTTATTAAAACCTACAAGATGCAGTTTTGTTCCTTACTGAATCCTAAACAACTGCACTAGGTGGAGAAGAAACATTTGGTGCTGTCAGCTTTAGAGCATTTTTGTGTGTAGTCCATGGCCACTTGTCAGCCGGGGCCCAACCTCAGCCCCACACTGAGCCCAGCAGGACCTTTGCTCTGCTCCCCTGAGGCTGGGAGATAAATTGAAGCCAGCCAAACCTCATGGCCTCATGTCCAAAAGCCCCTGGCCCTGACCCATACGGAGGTATCAGAAGGGATGTTCCCTTGGGCGCAGTGTGGTCCTGTAGCACCTCGCCCTGCTGTGCCACGCCATGGCCAATATCTGCAGCTTGCCAGTGGCCCTGGGGGCAAGCTGTGCCTGGCAGCTGCCACGGTCTGGCAGCTTTCCTGCCCCTCCTGTCCTGCTCTGAGTGGGGAGGCTCCTGCTACAAACCCTGTGCCCATCCCCTTGGCATGACCTGGCCAGTGCCACCGCTGGGGGTGTGGGGCAGCAGGTGCTGGTCTCCAGCTGCTGGTGTGAGCAGAGAGGCTTCAGCCGGTGCTGGGCAGCTGTGGGTGTGCTGGGACAGCCGGGGTGAGGGCGGCAGGTCCCGTGGGGGCAGCAGAGGTGAGGGGCACACTCGAGTCCTGCCAGCTGCTGTGCGTCACCACTGGTCCTTGGCACATCATGCGATGTGTCACAGCCTTCTCCCTTTCGTTTCCTAACATTCCCTCAGTCTGAAACTCATCAACCAGCGCTGAGAGAAAACATTCACAGATGAAGCCAAAGCAGAAGTGAGCAAAGCTGTTCCTTTGGCTGGATTCCTCCAGCTCCTTGTGTCCCACTCTTTGGTTTGAGCCAGAGCCACCTTCCCCTGCCTTGTGCACCTGAGCCGTGGGGAGGGGACAGCAACCTTCAGGTGCTGTGAGGGAGAGCTCTTGTTGTGGCTTTGCCAAGGGGAACGCCCTTTCATGGCACAGTCCTGGTACCTCTGCCCAAACCCCAGGGAAGGGGGTGAGTGCAGGTTGTGTGAGTGAGAAGCCAAAGCTATGGAGCACGGCTTGCACGAGGAGTGCTTTTAAACTTCATAAATCTACTTGTGAGTCAGATGGCAGGAGCAGGAGAGGGGAGAAGCGAGGCATGAGAAAGTCGGTACAGTTGTGCCCGGAGGAGAAGCAGCCTGAAGCAGAACCAAGAAGCCCGCAGGTGCTCTGCCCGAAGCAGGGACGGGGGGCACCTGAGGCAGCGACAGAGAGCTCTGCTCGTGAGGAGCCTGAACAGGAGTCCCTGTGCAAGCCCCGTCTGGGGAGCCAAGAGCTCACTCAGGCTGAGCCCTGGCACAGCGCGGTTTGGGCAGGTGCTGCCCATCCTGTGCTGCATCAGCCCTGGCAGCTGGGCTGCCACACCCCCCGGCCTGCGGTGTGGGGAGACAGCGAGCCAGGCATGTGGAAAAGCCCCAGAGGTGAATAATCCAGCCCAGCTTTCGCTGGACACGGCTCCCCCAGCTCTGAAAGGCTTTTTGGTCGGGTTTAATGAGATTAGTCTGTAAGCTCTGGAGATGTCAGCCTGCTGGCAGCTCCCTGTTCGGTAGTTCCTCGTGTGCCAGGGAATGATGTTCACTTCATTGGCCTTGACTCCGCTGGATCGAGCTGTTGCTCTGCTTCCCAATTAGCTGCATCTGCGTGGCAGTAATGAGCTGGAGGTCACACAGCCCGGAGAGGAGTGCCGAAAAGTTCACTTGTGTGGGAGGGAGCTCTCCGTGCCCCCCGTGCCGTGGATGCTGGGGCTCTGCCCCCCTGTTCTCCCCGGGAGCCCCACTGGGGTCCAGCCCCCGCTGATCGCTGTGGTGGTGACACTGCACAGCTTGCTCTGCTGCTGGAGAGGCTGTGTTCCTGAAAGCTCCAGTCTGAGGCTGTGCTGACATTATTGAAGCTACTGGTAATAAAACATGTCACTACAGGGGCCAGGGCCACATCCGATCCTGCAAAGGGAAAGCAAAAATCCAAACAAAACCCAAAACCTCCAAAAGGCTCTAAACAAGAGCGTGCTGATGGCAGGGCTGGATTTCCAGGGATGCAGACCCTATTCCTGCCACCCTGCCAGGATGAGAGGCACCTCCTGGCCCTGCTGGGCTGCCCCTGCAGCAGGGACAAGGGCATGCAGGAGTCACAGCCTCCCAGTGCCCCTTCCTTATGCATGTGCTGAACCCTCCCAGTGCAGGGAACTACAGACAAATGCTGTTGGATGCCTCTGCCCTCCCGTCAGGGATTAGGACATGCTGGAGCAATTTGCATGGGGATGAAACTTAGAAGAAATGGCAAAGCTGAGGGAATATGATATTATTTATTATTGCCAGTTGCAAGGGAACAGCAGCAGCCTCCAAACTTGTATAACTCTGGAGCATGACTATTATTAGAATGCAAAGCTCGTAAGCAATTAGCTAATTGCAATTCACATTGTCTGTTGACAATTATAAGGAGAACAGTTATAAACTCCAACAGATGGAACTCAAATGGGTCAGCCTCTCTTTTTTTTTTTTAATTTTTCCATCCCCAAAAGGCATTTGCTATGAGCTAAACTCAGTTTCTCACTAGGATTCATGAGAGCAGCCAGCCTGTGAGTCAGTGTGCACCGGTGTCCCTGCAGGCCATGGTCCTGTGCCCCAGCCCTGCTCATGGAGCTTGTCTTGTCCAGACCTGCCCAAATGACACAGTTTTGAGGCCAGAGAGTTCAGCTAAAAGCGCTGTGGTTTCCATCATTTGCTCTCTGTAGTGGTGTTCTTTTAGTAGCTGTGGAAAAGTGGGGAGCAGAGAAATCCAGCTGTGCTATGTCTTTGTTCCCATCCAGTTCTTCATGAAGGCACAACTTCAGGTAATACCTTCTCCTCTCTTTTCAGCAGTGACACAAAATGATGGTGACTCCCTGAGCATGATTTCTAAATATTTTGAGGTTATTTGAGGGCTTTTCATTCCCTTCTGAGGCTGAGTCAGAACAGGGATCTCTGCAACGATGTGAAGGTGACGAAGCAGCGCTCTGCTTCCCCTCTCCTGTCACAAGAGATACCAGTGGAACAGCTCCCACAGGGCAGAGATTATCTCATTGCTTTTGTAGGAAATGCTTGGCTGATGCAGCACCAGGACACAACAGAAGGGTAGAACATAAGCCCTGGACTCGAGGGATTGCTCAGTGCATGGTTTACATCTGTTTGGATCAAACACAGATGCTCCTACCTGTGACACTTTGCTGTTCTCTGGGTGTGTTTTGTGCTCTCAGTGTTCCAGGGATGCTGTGGCAGGTGTCTGCTGAGGGGATGAGAAATCACCATCCACCTGTAAAGGGTGAAGCACGTCAGGGTCCAAGCTGTGCACACAGATCTGTGTGTTTGATGCCAGAGGCATACAAGGGGCACTCGTGAAAGCCCCAATACCCCAAGGGTTGCAGCCTGGCATGTGCCAGCCTGTTCCTCAGGTTTACAGCACATGCAGGAGTGTGGCAGCAAGGCTGCTGTGATACATGGAAACTCATTCTGCATTTCAGACACCTTTTTAGAGTTGGGACCAGTATGGGCAGATTTGGCCTTAAAAGGAAACATCACAGAAGGTCCTTGGAGGAAATATTTCACTAAAGAACCTCCCATCCCCATTCAGATGCCTTGTGGCCATGGAAGGAGCTTTGCCCTTTATCCTTCCTGAGTGCTGGTGATGCCAGTGACTATGGCACAAGAACATCCTTGTTTTGGGTCAAGCTGATGCAGACACAGAGACAGCTGGGTGATCTGAAACAGATTAGCCCCAGCAATACGAATTTCATAAACAGCAATACAAACCCACTGCACACCTTTGGCTGATATTAAACAGGGGATGGCTTGGAATTCATCTCACAGCAAAAGCATCATAATGACATGGAAACATCAGGTTTTACTTAGAGCCCCCAGGTTTCCCATAGGAGGCAGTTTATGTAGTGCCCATTTATTAAAGACAAATGCTATCATTTGGAACATATCTCATGGAGAGCAGGGGCCTGGCTGATGCAGGGGAGCAGTAACTGGAGATGGAGCTTTGCATTTACAAGCCGTTGTTTTCAGCGGGCTCTGCCTGTACCTCCAGGTGTGATGAAAGCTGCCAGGTGCCCCAGTGACCACCAGGAGCCCCGGCCTCCCACCGTGCACAGCCCCACGAGGCACCGAGGGCCGTGACCCAGGCGAAACACGCTGGACTTGGCTGAGTATTTAACAGCAGGCAGAAAGATAATCCTGTTATCAGAAGACAGGCAGTCATGGGCTAAGCAGGTATGGGGGGCCCAGCTCTGGCTCCAGGTGCTGAGCCCTGCTCTCTGCTCCAGGAATCCCTTGAGATGAGAGCCAGCTCCTGCAGAGCATCTGCTGGGGCTGGAGGAGACCTTGGCCAAGGAGCAGCAGGGACAAGGATCCTCACCTCTGCCCAGGACATGTGGCAGCCCACACGTGTCACCTCCTCACAGGTCCTGAGGCTCTGGTGTCTCGGATTTGGGGTCCTCACTCAAAAAAGCTTCAGAGGGCTGTGCTTGTGGAGGGAGATCCTCCCTGGCTTGGCTTGCTCCTTTTGAGGCCCGCTGGTGTCAGCACCCACTGACCCTGATGCTCCTTTCCTTTGCTGAGTGAGAGGTTCAGAACTGCAGGGCAAATGCTGAACAGTAACAGCTGCTGTTACAGTCACACCTCCAGGTAACTTCGGTATTCACCTGGCAAGAAACAGTGTCCAGTCAATTCACTGAAACACTATACACTGCCTTCCTGAAATCTTTCCCAACAGATCTTGGCATCTGGATGAGAGGATGCTCTTTGTTCTTTTGAGATCAGAAGTCCAGGACCAGCCTGTCCTTCCTGGGCAGTAGCAGGTAAAACCACATGCTTTGGGAAATACAAATTCTACTCTTTGCATGTAGGAGAACTTTCTGCCTCAATGCAGGATGGCATCTGCAACCATTAATTTGAGTGAATTCCATTTTTATGCTCCATCCAGCTTTTAGTACATCAGACAAAACATTCATGTGGGACAGAATAGTAAGTCCTGCTTGTGTTTCCCCTCCCATGTGATCATCACAGATCTGACATTGAATGCCACTGTTCCTTTTTCATACAGAGCTCCCAGAGGTCAGCAGGTCAGTTCATGGAGTCCTACAAGAAGCTGTGGATTTCTTTTGGGTAGAAAATAGCTCTGGACCAAGAGGAGTTTGGGATTTCTGCCCTTTCCTCGTGCTGGGCACTGGGTGGGGAGGCAGATCCCCCTGCAGTTTGCAGCAGGGGCTGTCAGGGAGGAATCATGGGCTGTAATTTAGGGAAGAATATTGAGATTCCTGCAGAAATGATTCACCCTGTGAGCACTGCAGGTGGTGGGGAACCTCCTGTCACAATACAGGCAGAGACAAAGGTGCTGGGCCCAGGAGCCATCACTCAGCATCCCTGAAGGAGAAAATCAAACCTTGTCCCACAAAACTGCCTGCTCCAGGTGGCTTGATCCTGGGAATGTAGCTGAGGGAAGATGTCCATCTGTGCTGAGCCTGCCTGGGCCCTGAATAGAGTGGAATAACCCCCAAAAAGGCAAATGGTATCAGACAAGGGATCTCCAAACTGCCTTATCCTGCCAGCTCCACATCTGGGAGGAGAGCAAGAGGGCAGAGAAGTGCATTGCCTGTCTGCCTGCGCCGTGCAGACAGGCTGGTGACAGCTCAGCAATGTAAATGATGCATAATAAGCCCTAAATAAAGTGTGAGGAACATGTTTGGGATCAGCAAATCCATTCTGACAAGAAGAAGCAAAGGAATGAAATCCCTTTTCCCAAACAGACTGCTAAGTCATGGAATAAATGTAATCTAGTCCCACTGAAAGATGGCTGCTGGAGACTTCTAGTTGGGGTCTGCCTGCTCTGATCTGTGGGGACTCTGTGCACCAGGGACAGGGGCAAGGAGACCTGGGGAGGAGGAGGTTTGGGAGGCCACATTCTCCTCCTCAAAACACTCAGGTTCTTTTGGAACTACTTTGTCCACTCACATTTCCAGCCAGGTCTGTCCCATTTCCTTACATCTCCCCATCAGCCATTTATCATCGGTGAGGGGTGGCTGGAGCCAAATGTTCCCCTGACCTTCACCAGCCCTGTGAGCCTTTCTTCTCTGCTGAAGTGGGAGACTTAAGATAAGCCCAGAGTCTCAAATAAACACAGTGGGCTGATGGGTTGCAGGCTGTGTTGGCCAGCTGAAGAGGAGGGGATTCTCTTCACTTTTCTGTTAGTGCTGTAGAGTTCCTTGTCCTCACAGCACGACAGGCAGGCCAGAGAGCCCACTCTGCACTTCACACAGGAGGAGTGGAGGCCACAATCAAAGGTGAAGAGCCCCAGAGCAGCCAGGGTGCAGCAGCAGTGCCAGGAGGAGCCCTGGGAGTGGGTGTGGGACTGCAGAGGGAACAAAGCTCCATGAAAAGTATGATGGGACCCAGCTTGCTTCAGCTTTGCACCGTTCATTTTCCATGGGTTTCTATGCCCACTCCCTCTGCTGAGGCACCTCCAGGCAGGTACATATTTTCCAGGGAAATGCATTTTTTTGGTCTCTGTGCCCACCCTGGGAGGTGCTGAGGCTGTTCCTGTGGAGACCTGGGTGAGCTGTAGGGAATGCTCCTCCCTGGACTCCACTGGGACTCTGAGTCTTTAAGCAGCTGTTTTGTGTTCTTTGTTGCCCTTTCACTTGAACAGGGGCCAAAAAGGTGGGATCCAGATTGCAGGTGTGTTTCTGGTGCCTCTTTCTGTTTGGGAGCTGCTGTTGCTGGCCTTTATGGGCTGCAGGGGGGTTCTGTCACTGTCCCCAGGCCTTGGGAACCACAGTCCCCCCAGGCTCTGCAGCTGGGTGCTGTGGGCCAGGCAGCTGTCCCAGGACACAGGGCTGCATTGACAGCACGAGATGCAGCCTCGGAGCACAGGAGGCTGCCAGGACACCTCATCAGCTGAAGATTGCCTCTTTGTTCCTCTGAAAACCACAAAAAAAAGAGTTTCTCTCGTCACAGTTCACTGATGCCCAGACAAAGATGATGTGAAATCTGTGGGAAGACTTATTTTATTACAATATAGGAATGCACAGAACCAGATGTTTAAGCTTAGCCGTGGCTCCTCCATGTCCTGCTGTCCCTGCTCAGGGAGCTGCTCGCAGGGTGATGTACAACACCCTGGATGTGTTTGCTGCTGTGCAGGTCTGCAGGAGCTGCTGGAGTCGGGGCCAGGGCCACAGCACCCCCCGTGCCACAGGGCCTGGTGCAGAGGTGGCAATGTCCACACGGTGGAAGAGCAGGTGCCCCTGGGTGACCCCACCACGACCCGCAGGAGCAGCCCCCAGCCCCTGCAGGTGCTGCTCCGCACGGTCCCAGCGTGCGCCGCCTCTCCGCGCTCTCCTGAGGCTCCCGTGTCCTCCTGGTTTTCTGTTTTTCTCTGCTGCTTCTCCGCTGAGTTAAAGAGGTCCAAGTCCCAGGCAGAGCTGTGTGCTGGTGGGAGCTGTGAGCCGGCAGCTGTTTTGCAAGAGCCCGGGATAGCCTCCCCAGCCCGCCAGCCTCCGAGCCAAGCCCAGCGCTGCGGCCGCGGGTCCCCAGGCTGCAGCAGGGAACCAGGGCTCACACGCACGTCCAGCCTGGCAGCCTTGTTTGTTCTTCCAGCAGCCAGAATTTCATCTTTTCCACCTCCACGCTGCCAGCAGAGCCCTTATCCACTGCCCTGACACCTCCAGGGTTTATTTCCAGCTGAAGCATGCTGCCTCCAGATGTGCTCCTGCCGCTGGCTGCTGGTTATTGAGTTGGTGCTGTTGTTGGTCCTTCTGCCACCATTCAGAAGCTGGCAGTCTTTAAAAGCTCGTTCATCTTGGGAGTCTAGTGGCAATTATAGCCTCGTCCTTGGGGATGGGTTAACTCCTGCTCCCGAGGGGCAGCAGGCATGCCTGGTGCCCATCAACGTGAGGCAGAAAATCCAGCGTGCTCCCCACACTGCTCACGGGAGACATGGAGATGGAAAGGGCTAAAACGGTCAGAATTGCCTGGAGGTAGGAAATGTGCTGGATTGCTGCGACCCTGCACAGAGCTGCAGGCACGGCATCTCCTCACTGGGAAGGGCAGAGTCCTCACAGAGGGATGGTGACTGCAGGAGTGATGGGAGAGGACGTGGGTGTTTCCCCAGCAGGCCTTGTAAAATGAAATGGTAAAATTGTCAATCTGATCGCCACTCGTTGCCTTCCCACCTGCCAAGGTATTCGTGGCTGTTGGAGGAAGAATTGGCAAATGTTTGTGGAGAATTTCAGGGACTGTTCCCCAGGAGGTTTAGGCTGTGAGTAAGGAATTCGCTACCTAGAGAAGTGCAAGGCTCACACTGATTCCCCCAATTCCAGTGACAGGAGGGGCTGCTCCCCTGGGCATGGTCACTGTTTAATAGAAAATTCCAGCAAACCAAATGGATTGCCCCTGGGTACAAAACTCCCAAAGCACTTGGGTTGTAATGACCAGGACAGAGCAAGCCAAGGGCTTGTGGCCCCTGAGCAGACTGTTTGCAAATCCTCCTGCTCCAGAGGTTCCCTCCAGGCTGCAAGTCAGAGCTAATGCTAAAAAAAATATTTTTTATGCAAGATCAACTCTGAAGTGAAATAGAGAAACATACAAAGGAATCTCAATTGACCATCTGGCTCTGACACTCCTGAGGCTCGTGGCCATTTATCTCTATCCAAAAGTGTGCTTTAAAGACACAATAGGAATCTTCCTTTGGGGAGAGAATGGAGTGAATGTTTGGCCTTCAAATGTCAAATTGAACACCAGAGCTATGGGAAGCACATAAACACCAGAGAACAAACAAGCTCGCCCCATACCTGAGATGAAGCTTGATTTTGGATGCAGAAATGTGTTTATTTTCTTGGAAAGAAGCAGGGTCTGGCCTTTCAGCTGTTGCAGATTTTCTGAAGGGAATAATTTTCCTTGCAAACCTTGTTCCTTTCTGTAATCCTTTGTAGCAACTCACCGAGTCATGCTGCCCTTGCTTTAAAAATACATTTTCAAGGCCCATTAGCAAATTCACAGGTTTTTTTTTTTTAATACACTGAGAATTAAAGTGAAAACATAAGACCCAGCAAACTATTTTCGCTTTATATACAGCCTCCCCAGTAAACAAGTGTTGCAAGAGCCTGTGTGCTGCCGGCAGAGCAGAGGGATGGGAAACAGAATGTGGTCACATGTGGTTTTGTTCAGCGAGTTATTTATATAATCTGAAGCATAGTAACAATGTCCTTGGATCCGGAGTCTCCCAGCTCTGCAGCCCCTGCTGGTGGTGCCTCTTGGCTTCCCCACTGCGTCCACACGGACACCCCTGAGCTCCCAGGGCTTCACTTCCACGTGAAATCGTTCCAGATCCTGATTCCTGGGAGTTTGGATCTGCAGGGCTCTTGGACACCTTTCCAGAGCTGCATCCTCCCACAGCCCAGCATCCTGCATCCTGGTACTCCCTTGGTGCATCCTCCCGTGTCCTGGTACTGCCCTGGCACACCATCCCATGTCCTGGTCCTCCCCTGGCACACCATCCCGTGTCCTGGTACTCCCCTGGCACACCATCCTGTGTCCTGGTGCTCCCCTGGCACACCATCCCATGTCCTGGTGCTCCACGTGGATGTTCGGCATCACCTGTGCCCGAGGCTGGGCAGGAGAGTGTTGTGGGAATGTCTGAAGGACAGCATGTCCCAGGAGCCAGCCTGGCCTCATCCTCCCTGGTCCTTACCCCCCTCTGCCTTCTCAAAGGGCCAATTTTACACCTGGAGACCTCCAAAAGCACAGTGACTCTTTCTCCTCTCTTTCTCTGCACCCCCTGGCACCCAGCATCTGTTCCTCTGCCTCCCCAAAGCCACCACAGCAGCGATGGTCCCTGTTTCTCACACAGCCTCAGCCCACATCCCCCCGCCCAGGGTGGGCTCTGCTGCTGCCCGTGCCCACACCCCCCGTGCCAGCTCAGCAGCATGCCCGGGTCCCAGGGAGGGTCCAGGGCGGGCACCGGGCTCAGCTGCATGGGCTGTGCAACATTGCAGACTAGTGGCACGGGAGGAGATCAGCTGGGGCTGGAAGGGCCAGGCGAGGCCAGAGCAAACCTGGGGCTGTCAGCAAACCCCTGATCCATTCCCTCTGAAGAAATGTCCTTAAACTTTAATTAGAGGTTATGGTCAGCCAATCTCCAGGCAGGTGAATGGAATTCTTTATTGGGCCTATTTGGTTGTATCTTGGATAGCAATGAGGATTATTCTCAGACTTTTGTGTCTCACTCGGAGCCCCCAGCACATGTTCATAATTTTCTTCTCCCTTTCAGGCAATGCCAGCAATCTCCTGAAGTTCTTAAACTGAACCTGTGAAATTTAATGGCTGGACAGTGTATCTGACATATTCCTCTACAATTCAAATGCAATTCTCATACTGATTTATGATCTTTTTTCTCTGGCAGAGTATCCTCTGTGTTTTATCTCTAGAATTTCTCGTGTAATTCTGTGTCAGAAAGGAAGGTCAGGCACAACCCTGCTCTGAATTTCCAAGGAACAGCAGTAGGTGGCTGGCTTGGATTTCTTTAGTCTGGTTTGTGCTTGTTTGTGCAGGCAAAGCTTTCTTCAGGGCAGGGACAGTCAGAGCCCTGGGCTGGGCAGGTCCTGCCCCTTGGCCCTGGTGCTGCAGACACACCAGGGGCAGGGTGGGGTCCGGGGCAGGGCTGCTGGCACTGCCCAGACCCTGCTTTGGTGCTGCCCAGGCGTCGGTGCCCAGCACACGCAGCTCAGCCACCCTGCTCCACTCTTGGCTGCTTTTCTGCTACAAGCCAGGAGTTTAAAACTTGAAATAACCACGGAGAATTGCCCAAATTGAGGGGGAGAATGCTGCTTCTCTTCCTGAGCCAAAAGAAAGACAATTTATCATAGAAATTCCATGGGTTTTCCTACACACACCCCCCACACGCACACACCCACCCCCTGCTCCTGTGAGGCTGACTGGGTGACTTGGGACACTCAGGTGTCCCCATACCAGATTTTGGCAAACCTTGTGTGTCATGCTGTCCCCCTGGGGTGCACCTAAGGCTGGTGGGGGCAGCCAGCTTGGCTCTGGGGCTGCAGAAGGGTTACAGGCAGTGCAGGATGCTGAGCTCCATGAATCTGTAATTGCAAATGTGGAGTTGTGGTACTGAGGGAATTCAGTGAATCCACAGAATTCGTATCTCCACTGACCTTCTGTGGCCCATAAATGGTCTAAATACTGGTTCCTCTTGTCAGTGGCCAAGAGTTAGCTCTTGGGTTTTTGAACAAGATCTGGCATCATTTGGCAGAGGATTTGAGGCTGTATGGAGTCATCAGCTCTGCTTCTCAAAAGCTTTTTTCGAAAGTAATTTCTTCCACTGCTCCTTCAGCTGCTGCCCTCATCCCATCACAGCCCTTCCCTGCTCCTGTTGTCCCCAGTCATCACATCGTGGTGTGGGGCTGCTCTGGCACTCAGCAGTGCTGCTCGGTGGTTTAAGGCAGACGGGCTCTGCCTCCCCACCCAGGCACTGTGCAGGGACCCCAGCTCTCCTCCCCGAAGAGCTGGGAGCAGGCAGGAGGGGCTGGAAATGCCAGGACAAGGAGCTGCCCCAGGACGTTGCACAAGCAGAGGGTTTGCAAGAGGGATCCAGTGGCACCACCACGCACCAGCGTGTGCTGGGAGGAGGCTGGCAGAGAAACTTCTTTTCTTTTCAAGTGGTCATCCCACCCCTGTCTCTGCCGGGGCCAAGTGTTTCCAGCTTTCAGAAGAAATGGCACAAGGCAATTAGCTGCTGTCCCCTCCACTGTGCCCCGGGGTGAGCTGTGGTGGCACCGGCGCTGCCACCATCCCTGCTCCTGTCGGGCAGCACGGGGCTCCTGCCGTGCCATTCCTGCACGCCCTGAATCCCCGTGGCCTCTCCTCCCACCCAGTGCTCCTGGCAGAGGGGTGGCTCCTGCAGCTGCCCAGCCCAGTGCTCACTGCTCAGTGGCCCCAAGCACCCTGACACAGCCTTGGTAGCCATCGAGCCCAGGACCCGTGTCCAGGGACAGCCAGGCTCTTTTCCAGCCCGGCAGAAATCCACGGTTTGGCTCTCTGCTTCCTCCCATTCTGCCCAAGTTTATTTTCCTTGTTTTCTGTTTATGAGCTAGGGGAGTATTGAATTTCCCAAAGTCACTGCCATCCATTGCCACAGGTCTCTCACACAAAGACTCCCTCAATGCCAGGATCCAAGTTTTGCAATTGGACCGGTTCCCTTTCCCTTCAACCATTGTGGAAACAGCCTTTGTTTTGCTTCTGGATCTTGTTCCTCAGGCCCAAATCAAGGGCCACTGTCCAAGCCTGGGTTTTTTTGAAATCCGATTTCACTGCTTTAATGAAAACAGCACATTTCAGGGGATGGGGCTGAGGCCCTTGAACAGTAGGATTTTTTCTGCAGGACTTGTATATCTGCAAATGCTGCGCTGTCCAGCCCTGCCAGTTCCCTGCAAACAGCAGGAACTGGAGGGACAGGGCAAAAATGCTCCTCAGAGACCTGTTAAAAGAGAAAGCTGGCTCAGAATCTCCATTCCAGCTGCAGACTGACAGCCAAGGTGGGACATCCTGTGCAAGGGGCTGGGGAGCTTGGCAGGTGTGGGAGCCTCCCCACACGTGTGGGGAGTGGCTGTGGCAGTGGCTGTGGCCAGTGGAAGCCACCATCATGCTCTGGCTCCTCTGGGGCCTCTCTGGCCCCCAGGAATGTGGCTCATTTCACTGGAATCACGCGTTTCCTCCACTGGGAGATGCCTCTGCACCATGTCCTGGCAAAGGGCAGCCGTGCTCCTCTGTTCCATGCATGGATGTCACACCAACCTCAGCCTCTCCTGATGAAAACTCCATTTATTCTGGGCCTGTAGGAGAGGAATCCCCTCTAACTGCGTGCTCAGGCATGTGCTGAAGCTGCCCTTGTGTGTGTCAGAGCCAGGGAATGGTTCTGTAATCGCCCATTTTTATTTAATTGTAACGCCTCTGTCCCACGAACTGTTCCAGATGCTCTTATGGTTCCTAGCTCTGGGCTCTAAACATGCTGTTCTCCTCACCCTGGTCCCCACCCTTCAAGCACAAACAATGGTTTTGCTGGTTTTTGAGCCTTTTTTGCGCCAACGGGATGTGGGGAGAGAATCCCCTTCATGCCAAATCCAGTTGATAATAAAAAACAGGAAGGGGAGCCGGATGCCAGCCCCAGAGGAGCTGGGCTGTGCGGGTGTCACCAGCACCCAGCAGCAGCCCGGGGTGGGTGAGGAGGGCAGGTGAGGGGGAGGCCATGGGGTTTCATGGAGGAGCAGCCAGGAGAGGCTGCACAGCCCAGCAGCAATGCCCCAAACCCCAGGAGCAATGCGCCCAACCCCAGCAGTGATGCTCCCAAACCCAGCAGTGATGCTCCCAAACCCAGCAGCGATGCTCCCAAACCCCACCAGCAATGTTCCCAAACCCAGCAGCAATGCTCCCAAACCCAGCAGCATTTCTCCCAAACCCAGCAGTGA
>VYXF01000688.1:115685-129126 GCA_013397295.1 Polioptila caerulea
GGCAATGCGCCAAAGCGCAGGAGCAATGCTCGCAAACCCAGCAGCATTTCTCCCAAAGCCCAGCAGCAACGTTCCCAAACCCAGCAGCAACGCTCCCAAACCCAGCAGTGATGCTCCCAAACCCAGCAGTGATGCTCCCAAACCCAGCAGTGAAGCTCCCAACCCCAGCAGCAATGCTCCCAAACCCAGCTACAACACCCAGTGGGTTCTGGCTGCCCCTGGTGAGCTCCAGGGCTGCTGCAGGGGCAGGGGAACCTCCGGGTCCCACGGCAGCGTGGGCACAACCGGTGCTGCTGTTGTGCCTCGGGAGGGTCCTGTGGCAGTGCCAGGGCAGTGCCACCCCCTGCATGTCACAGCCTGCCTGGCCACTGCCTGGCAGGTGCTGCACCCACACCGGTGGCACCGCTGCCCTCGCCAGTGGCTGTGGGCAGGTGGCCCCAGGGCCCCCTGAGCAGCTGCTGCATCCTTCTGTCTGCACAGGGAGCCCTGGTTAACAGCCCACTGTCACCTTTGCTGTTTTTCAGGGGATCAGTTCTCCTTGTCCCCACGCTGATGGCAGAGGTGGGGAGGCACAGCTCCAGATGCCATCAGTGCTGGGGCCACATGTGGCCAGAGGAAGGGGACCCTTGCTCCCAGGACAGATTGTTGCTCTGGTCTCTGCAGGTTCCCCCATCTTCTCTTTTATCCCTTCTTTATATATATTTCAGAATGATATAAATTCTCTGCTATGGACCCTGCTGGGTGAGCACAAAAGAGAACTTGCAGGCAGGCCCAAGAGAAAGGGAGGATAAAAAAAACCACAGGAGAAAATTAATAAAGCATTTGAAAAAAGGGAGAGGATGCCTCGCTGGGAAAGTGTGTAGCACACAGGGCTCCCCAAAGCACATCAAAGCCTGACTCTGAAATTAGCCCAACTGATGGGAATGTAAAGCAGGGGATTCTCCCACTGAGCTGTGGATTGAGAGTCCCCCCACAGGCTGCGAGGCACTGACATTTGTATTTATCCAGGCTCGAAGCTCCATCATGGAGCTTTTCAAAGGGCACTGCTGGGACCCAGCAGGCCTCCTCCCCAGCATGGCAAACATGGCACTTTTAATTACTGCTCTGTGCCGGCACATGTGCCCGACCCCCACACTAATTCTTGTTGCAATTACAGCGATCTAATTGAGTTTATTCACTCTCCGAAGCTTTTGTGTCTTTCTTCCTCGCACTCCCTGCCGGTGAGAGCAGGGGCCTCCATTGATCGGGTAGGTAGGGACAGAGGCAGTGCCTGGTGCTGGCCCTGGGGTCTCTTTGTGTCCCTTGAGCTGCCGCTGCCGCTGGGAAATGCCAAAATCCTCCCGAGGCAGCGCCCTGCTGACCCCGGCGCCGAGCGCATCCCCGCGCGTTCCTCGCGCGCTTGGCGGCTCCATTGGAGAAGCACTTTTCCATTTTTATAGGAAAATGACCTCTAATCGACAGGGAAACCACGGCACCAAAGTGTCAAACAGGCACTCGGTGCGCAGGGGAGGGATGGGCGTTCAGCAGGGAAGTGCTCAGAGACTCTTGCGACATCCCAGAGCTGGTGTCCCCGTGTCGCCATCTCTCTCCCTCACCCTGCAGGTGCTCGAGGCACTGAGACTTGCCAGCTTCCCAAAAATGAAAATGCACCCACCCACCAGGGAGGAGACGCGTTTGGCAGGGGGCTGCTGGCTGAGAGGGGTCTGTGCCCAGCGAGTGCCAGCAGTGCCCAAACAATGCCCTGGTCACAGCCCCCAGCTGTGCCTCGCACCTGGGGCAGGTGTGGCAGGTGGAGCCAGGAGCCGGCAGGGAGTCCCAGGTGAGTCACTGGGAAGAGCCTCTGGGTGCTGCCCCTCCAGCTTTCCTTTATACCATGGCAAATGTCGATGTCTACTGAAAACAAACAAAATTCACAAGTTTCTCTTGGAAATAATTTGTCCAGAAAAAAAATCAAAATCCACTCTTTTTTTTTTTTTTTTTTAAATCACCTTAGCTTTTGCATCTCTTGGGAGTGAATTTTGCCTCCTCTTTTCCAGCACTCACCTGTTCTTTCTTTTTTCCCCCCTTTCTTGCTATCTCTCTGGATTACAGGGCCATGGTGGGACATGACATTCCAGCTCCAGGGGCTGCTGCCACCACCCATCCCAGTGACCTCTTGCTTTTCAAGCTCATTTGATTAACAGTAAGGAAAATAAAACTTGCTGGTGCTTGAAATTAAAATTTCCCCCTGCAGTATCAGCTGAAGAATTGCTGGGCCTTCTACAGGAAAACGAAGTAGGCTCCCACCTGAGACTGTGCCAGGGCTGAGCTGGGGCCCCGGGGGCACCTGCATTCCTGGGGGCTCCTGGAGGAAAACCTCTCCTTGGAGAGCCTGATGGGAACATCTGCTGTGGCTTCTGTGGATGCTCTTGAAGAGGGAGTGAAGCAGACACATGGTGACTGGCACCCGGCCCAATGAGGGAGGAGGGGGAGGAATTAACTCTCATTTAAGTCCACTTTTGTTGTAAATAAACTATAATCACTTCAAACCTTTTGCTTAATCAGAAAAGGCTGTTGGACATTAAGTAAACCGTCGGCAGACTTGTCTTACTGCTGGATTAGAGATATTAAATGCCAGCAATGCTTGATTTTTTTTTAATCTGTCCTGCAGCTGCATTATTAAAACAAACACATTTGCAGACCTGCAAAAATCCAGAAATGAAAACAAAAGATGAGATTGAAGCTTTCCCAGAGGCAAGATCTGAAATCTGGATAATTTTAAATTCTACGTTTAGTCTTCATCTTTTGAACCAAATAATGGAGGGAAATGACACATAATAAAATTACCACTGGAATTAGCAGCACATACTCTAACAAAGCCAGGTTAAAACTCAGGAATCCCTCTGTGCAGAGGCAACAGCTCTGGAGCCCTCTCAGTTCCCTGCTGGTGCAGAGGACTCCTCTGCAGCCCCAGGTTTCTGCTGAAGAGAGCAAACAGCTCTGGCTGTAAAAATGATGCCTTTTTTTTCAGGAACTGCTGGGTTTTCTGAAAGCTCCAACTTCTGGACTCCACTAAACAAGCCAAGGGAGGCTCTTACAGTTCACTAAGCCTCACCTGTATTTGAAAAAATGAAGGTTTCTGGTTACCTTGGTGGCAGGGAAAAGCTTGGAAGTGTGATGCCCAGGAGCTCAGCTGGAGCCAGAGAGCAGCACATACTCATCATCTACTCGAGGTGTGAGCCCTCGCACAGGCCAGGGAGCAGCTGATGGTGCCAGGAGGCCACAGGGAGAGTGACCCAGGGTCTGCTGGGGCTTGAAGCCCCACTGCTCCAGAGCTGCCCCCAGATAGGTACCGGGGCCGCTGAGCACGGGGCACGGCCGGGAGCAGAGCGTGGAGTCCTGCCCTCGGCCAGGGTGTGAGCAGACCCCTCCTTGCCTCGCCACTGCCACCCTGCCCACAGCTCTGGCATCCTTTTGTTCCTCCCTCCTGCCCTGGGGACGAGAAAACCCGATTTTAAGGGAACCAGAGGAAGATGCCAGCTTGGCAGGGCTGGGCACGCTGGGACGTGTCTCAGGACAGCAGAGCTGCAGTGAGTGTCCATCGTTGGCAGGGATACCAGCCAGCAATTTATTTTCCACATTAATTTTGATTATGAGTTCTTATATGGTTGCAGAGTCCAATTTTCAAAAGGGAAGTTTCCACCCCCTACACACAGGACGAAAAATCAGATTGACCTAAAGTTGTTCTTTCCTAAATTTCTTGTGGAATCTTGGCTGGATACAAGTTGTCTCAAATGCAATTACACTGTCATAAATAATTTTCCACCTCTTTTTTCCGTCTCAACCATCCCGCTCCCCTGCGGTCAGTGGAAATTTCCCCCTTTTATTAGGTTAGACTCATTGGCACTGAGAAAAACTGCGCTCATGGCATCATTGTCTGCTGCGAGCCAAATCCTCGGAGATTTCCCTCCCACTAGCACAAAAGCTGGGGCCAGGGCTGGATAACGGAGCCTGGAGCCGGGAGCAGCCTTTCCACAAGCCGGGGGTGTCCTTGTCCCGGCTCGGGAAACACCCGCAGCGGTGGCACTGACCGGAGCACCCGCACAAGCCTGGGGGGCTCAGCCGCAGCAGCTCCCCGTGGGCTTCCAGACAAACGCAAAAATCGTTTCTAGAAGCACTTTGCTGCGGCGAGAGGCTGCCCAGGGGTTATCACACACGCAGCTCTCAAGGTTTTTGGCCGGATTGCGCCGTTTGCCCTCCCCGCGCCTTCTCTGCGCACAAAGGGCCGGCAATGTGAGGAGCAGCTGCCGCATGTGGCCGCGTCCTTCTGCTGCTCAGCGCACCCTGCTCGGCTGTAGCGCGCTTCCCGTGCGAGCTGCATCCCCGAACCACTTCAGAGAGCCGGCTAATTGGAATCACGGGTGCGGGGAGGAAAAGCTCTTTGAGCCCTGCAGAGAGAGGGGGCCGCGCTCCGCGCCCCGGCTGCTCCGCGGGGCGAGGGACAGAACTGTCCGCGGGCTCTGTCACACCCAGGCCACGGCTGAGCAGATGCCATTAACTCAGCCCCTTCAAGGGCTGGGAAACAATTTTCAAGGGTCATTAAAAGTATTACTGGTCCTCAGTAATGAGGGATGAGCAGTGGGATGCACAAAGCGGGGAGGCTGAGGGGGGATAGTGGGGGCTGTGGTGCTCCAGGTTCAGCCCTGACCGTGTGCCCAGCCCCTCCTGGTTCCAAACGCTGCCTGTCCTGCCAGGTGAAGCGGGCAGCTCTGGGGGCTCCAGCCCTCTCTGCCTGCTCCCTGGGCCTGCTGGCAGCCTGCAGGGCACAAGGAGGGCGTCTCAGGCCACAGAGCCCATTTTGCAATGCTGCAGTAAGCCTCAAAACAGTTGGATGTATCTTCTGCTGCAAGAAGTTTGTTTCTTGACACTTACTTCAGTGCCTTCCCAGCGACGAGGCCGTCTCGCTCCAGCCTGACAGGGGTCTGGTTTCTGTCTGAACGAGGAGTGCTCATCCTTCTCCTGCTCCTGTGGCTGCGTGTTTTGAATTAAATTGTATCAGAGACATTCAGGAAAGTGCGAAGCGATTTTTATTTAGCGGATGAAAAAGTTTTGGGGGAAATAGAATTTGATGAAATTGCACTCTCCAGTACTAGTGACTGGTTCACAGGGAAGTAGAGAGGTGTGTGCAGCCCCAAGCCATGTGAGTGCTGCCAGGACTGCGAGCCACATTACTCACTAAGTGGAAAGTCCAGGTAAAGCCCAACCCCTGGCTCCACATGTGGTAGTGATTTGGGCAGATCCTCTGTCAGAGTGGCTGACATCATGACGAGAGGTATTTAGAGCTGACAAGGAGAGCTCTGCGCAGACCTTGCCCCCCCACCCCCTTTTTTTTTGTTTTATTCTGAGCTGTTATTATAAAGTATTATTTATGAAGTGGTGAGAGCATGAGCAGCACAACCCTGCCAAACTTAAAGCACTTTTCATTTAACAGAATGAAAATTATTTTAACATGAGTATCTGAAGGAAAGATCCACAGATTCTGGACAGCTTTATGGAGGCAGGCTATAAATTCTGAGCTCACAAAACTATTTTTCTCACCAATAGGCTTCTCTTTACCTCTGAAAGTTTATTTTCAGTAAACACAAGCTGACTCCTCGGCAGTCTCCAGAGGAGGATGTTCACAGCTATCACTGTGTCTAGTCCATGTGATCTGTGGATCATTCCAGTGAGGCACTTGGGGACACTTGGGGACACGTTTCCATGCATGCCAGCACTGCTCCTGCACGAGGCCTGGGGCTGGGGCTTGGCTGTCACAGACCTGACCCAAGGCCACCCCAGACCTGGGCTCATCCTGCCGACATCCCTGGACCATCCATCAGCTGGAACAGGACAAATCTCCCTCTGGGTCACCCACTTACCTCTCATGGCAGAGGTCAAGCTCCAAGGCCATGGGAACGAGCAGAACCACGCCCAGTTCCAGCTCAGGAGCACTGGCTGCACTGGCCCCATCGAGATAGAAACCTGCTCAAAGAGGGGAGGGAGAGGCACCCACTGCCACACTCCTGTCCCCTCTCTGTGCTGCTGTGTCCCACTGCTCATGTGTGCCCTGTGATCTGTCAGCAGTGACGGGCGCCTTGGCCCTGGGGTGGAAACACCCACAGCATCCCCCCAGGCACTCCAGGTGACCTGCTGACACTGGGGACTCTGCTCTGCTGCCTCACCTGGCCACACACAGCCAGAGGGAGGTCGTGTTTCTTTCTCACACAGCTCAGAACGCCAGTTGCCCCCATATTAGTTTTGTTTGCAATCTCATGTCGGCTCAGAATGCTACTGTGTCGTCCCCTCGGATGAGGGCTGTAGGGAAACCACAAGCTCCTTGAAATGCAAAATCGGTAAGCAACAAAATTATGAAACCACAGGAAATGAAATGAGCAATTCCTGCAGTTCATGCTTTCCCCCTAAGCTCCTCCATTGCTCTTGGAAAAATGTGCATTAAATGGGGTGTTAGCAAACGCTTCCTGTCCTCCAGTAAGATTCCAGCTTCCCGAGTGCTGAGAAGGACAGAGGGGTGAGTTGGAGAGGGCAATGCTGACTCACTGTGACAAACACCACAAATGAAAAAAATACATCAGGACCACTGGGCAGAGGCTGACAAAGGCCCCCAGGATGACAATAGGCAGTGACATCTGGGACCCGCCAGCAGCCTGGAGAGCCAGGGCTCGCTTCCTGCCCTGCTCCACGTTTATGGGGTGACACTTTGTCTTGTTGTTGGCACCCCAGCAGTGGGACAGCTGCCCACACCAGGTGCAGGACAGCTCCATGCCATTGTCTGTCTGCCTGCTGCCAGCCCCGGGCCTGGCACTGGAAAAGGGGCCTGTTCTGCTCAGAGGGGTGTTGATCCTTCCCAGCCTCATGAAATGGGAGAAAGCTGCACATTTTGTGAACACTAGGCACTGTGAAGTGATAGAATAGGTACAGCACGGCCCACAGCACATCTCCCTGCCCAGAGGGCCTCGTCCCACTCTGTGGAGCCCCAGAGTCCTTCACCCTCCATGTAATCTTTGCTGCAAGTGCCATTACAGAGGAAGGGCAGCACTGGCTGTGGTTGACTTCGCTGTCATGTTGTTTGTGTTTCACTGATGACACGTTTATGGGGTGCCATGCCAGGGCAATGACCCCTGAAGGGAAATGAGAGGCATCAGCATCTCCCCCATTTGCAGAGCACACCAGGGGCTGAATGGCCAGGAGCTGGAGGTGGCTGTGCTGTCAAGCCCAGTCTCCACGGTGCTCAGAGGCATGATTCACTCTGCTCCATTATATCAGTGACCAGAGCAGCTTCAGCCCTTCCCTCTCCTCTGCAGGTGCAGCCCTGCTGGCCCCAGAGCAGCAGGACCACACCTCACAAATGGGGAAACCGGCAGGGGCTGCCGGCAGTGCTCATCACACTTCATCTTGTTTTTGGGCAATCAGAGGGTGACGGTGCTCTGCAGGTCTCTGAATCCTTTCTCGAGCAGCCCAGCAAGGGCAGCTGCCCTGGGGAAAGTTCTGGACCCTTGCAGGGACTGTCATGGTCCATGGAGAGTGAAGCAGCAGCTCCCAAGCCCTTGGCAGCACGGCAGGAAGCAGCTGCCTGCACATCACACTGCTGGCTCCAGTGGGGTGTCCTGGTGCCTCCAGTGAGCTACGAGTCTCCAGGATTTCCCCAAGAAATGTCAAGAGACAGTGCAGAAAATGATGCTTTTCAATAACAAGGAAATATTCCATGAATGAAACCAGACCTGTTTATTTTGAGTTCACTGTTGCAATTCATTGCAAAGAGAACCCAGTCCTACAGAATAGGTCCAACGTGGATGTGAACCACATGAGGGACAGGTTTGATCCAGCACAGAAACTTTTTGAATTTGCTTTCTTTAAATCTAATTTCTTATTGAAACAATGTGGTTTGCATTAAGGTTTTGATGTTTTGTTTTAAAACCACACATCTAATTTTAAATGTTTAAGACTTATAAATAATACAGTAATTTTGATGCAGCCAAAGAAGATGTCATGCGAGAAACAGATAAATCAGTAAATCAGTACCTCATTTACATGTTTAACATGTGCCACATTTTATTCCCCATCCTCCTTGGATGAGACTCAAAGGGACTTTCCAAAGAATTTGCCCCCACATCCCTGCTTCATCCTGAGATAGAAACAAATTCCACTTTGGAAAAAAACAGCTTTTTATCACAGATGTCAGTAATTAAATTGTCCATTGAATAAAACATTCACTCACCTTATTTTTCCCTTTTCTCATTTGCTAAGATGAGAACTATTTCCCTCCGTAGCTGCAATCCTCTGGGGAGGATTTCCAGCACATCCATGGGCAGTGTGGGGCAGCTCTCTAGGAACTGAGCTCTCCTGAGGGAGCCAGAGCTGCTCTGTGGGGCCAGAACTGCAGAGTCCATCGCCCTCCCACGGGGTCTGCCTGGGGTGCCAGCAGCAGTGCCAGAATGGGAAGTCCCTTGTGAGAGGTTTTGGGACACCCTGGGGGCCAACACCTCCTCCAGGGCCACCTTTGCCCACCCACGTGCTCCCTGGACAACAGGCATGGCACACACAGAGCCTTCAAGGATGTAGAGAGTGAGCTGAGGTTGCTCAGAGTGCCCACACATCCCTGTCCCTCTGCTCTCTGCACCCACGTCCCCAGCAAGGCCACCCACACCAGCACTGTGGCCACAGCCACGTTTGTTATCACCCAGGCTTGCACCTGTCTGCAGGCAGATGATAATCACACCAAATCAACTCATTTCCTCCTGCTTCCCCTCAGGAGAGAGCTCCTGCCTCCTGCAGAAGGATTAATTCCTCTAATTAATTCAGCCACTCTAGCCATGAACAGAAAATGCCCCAATTACTGTCTCTCCTCCCGTGGTGTCACAGTGAAATCTCATTAACACTCGTGTACAGCCAGGGTTGCTCTAACGGGGGTGTTAGATGTGTTAATGGAAAACACTTTCCTTTATCCTTTGGCAAATCCAGCTGTTTCCACCAAATCAGTGTGGAATTTGATCTGGAAGAGCCTGCAGGGCCAGGCTTTGGGGTCGTTAAAGGGAGCAGAGCCCCCTCAGTGCCCTGCCCTGGCTCACCCAGCTCCCCTGTCTGCCCCAGCACCTCGGTGCTTCTCACCTGAGCTGACAGACTCGTTCAAGCTGCAAGGACCTGAACCATGAGCCGTTTTATCAGCTGCTGTGAATCAATGTGTGGCTCTCAGACCTACACGAACAGCACACTGCACGCTGGAAGGGCTGGCTCCTGGGGGAAGGTGTGGCAGGAGCTCCAGGGCCATGGGACTCGGCTCCCAGTCAGGGCCTGGCGCAGGGCCAGTGGCTGTCCTGGGGGTGCCGTGGTGGTGGAGACCCCAGGCAGTCTCCTCCTGCCCTTCTTGCTTCTGGGCATGCCTCCACCAGGCCTGCTGGAAAGGTTAAAGGCATTCTTGATCTGACCCCAGTGCGGTTCTGAATTAGAAATAAATGAAAAAGGAGAGAAGGCAAAACTACCATTTGACTTTTATTAAAGTTTCAGGAGAGATACAGGCCAATAATTCCTTTTTATTGATAAATGTACCATTAAACAATGCATTCCCCCATCCCTTTCCACTTTTGGCTGCAAGGTGTGGATGATGGACAGAGGAACGTGCTCTCCCTCTGGGAGCAGGGACATTTCAGGCCAGGGTGCCCCACACCTGCCAAGGGCTGCTGAGCCCCGGGTACAGCACGGGGAGCGTGGGGAGAGGGTGGAATCACATCAGCACGATGCCCCTTGGCACTGTTTTCCCAGGGATGCTGCAGCCCTGACCAAAAAGATAGAGTTTGTTTGTTTTGGCAGGGGAAAGCGCTTCCCTTCCGCTGTTTATTGACACATGAATCAGAGCTGGCACCGGCAGCAGCGCTCGGCAGTCGTGTACAAGCACGAGGGCGCGTGTCAGGCAGCGCAGTGAAAGCTGCAGTAATGAGCCCATTCATCATGTCACCCACACAGGGAACCCGCGGGCCCCGGTGTGGGACCCCGCCAGGGGAGCCTGGCCACCGCCACCGCCGGGCTCCCAGCCCGTCCGACACGTTCAGAGGTGAGTTCACCCAAACACTGCCCTGCCACAGCCCTGGGGGTCCCAGCTGAACCCCCAGCCTGGCGTGAGAGCTGCCTCAGCCCCCGGGGTGTGGGTGCCTGGCTTGGTGTGCCCCATCCTCCAGCGCTCCTCCGGTTTCCCCGCAGGTACCCCCGAGCTCCCCGGTGAGACTGGCAGGATCTTGGTGCTCCTCCTGGCCCTCCATGCCCAGCTTCATCCATCCCAGCTCGCTTGGGTCCACGTCCCTGTGGTCCACATGCACAGCTCTGAGCCTTTCTGCTTCCACATGTGCTCCTCGCCTCTGCCTCCACCCCGGCTCTGCCTCCTCAGAGCTAGCAGGGCAGCTAGTAAAAAACCCAGAAAATTTTATTCAGGATTAATAGACACTTTTAGTCATTATTTTTCACAACTTGAGAGGATTTATTTTGTTTGATCCTGGGATATAAAATCTTCCCCTTCAGGGAAATTTCCACTGAAAGTACTAACCTAAATAAGAAGTTTTCTTGTAAAATCTCAGAAGGAACTTTCTTTTGAAAATGATGACACTTCAGAGAGAGTTTGCAATGAGTTTTACTTTGAGTGCAGCACAGCTTGACCTTAATTATGGAGCTGTCCCTGCTGCTTCATTAAACAGATAAATAACAATAAGAAGCAGATTTGCTTAATGTCACTGCAGAGTTTGTGGGCCAAGTTCTGAACGTTAAGTGCTAAACCAGTGTCTGTGCTGACACTTCAAGCAGGATAAATAATGACAGACATGACATGTGGGGGACGTGAAGCATACTTCCTCCATGAGGTCTCCAGGAGCTGGGGCTGGTGGCTGTGCCTCAAGAAGTGGATATAGGTTTTGCTGCATTTCTACAAGCTGGTCTGTATCCCAAACCAGGCCACGTGCAGCACAGGAAAGCTGAGATCCCTGTGACAAAGGGAAATCTCTTTATGTGTCTGCCCTGTGCCAGCAGCCAGACCGACCTCTCCTCTGGGCTGCAGCTGCTCTGGTGCCGCTTGGTATCAATAAACAACTGGAGGAGGTTGGTGAAATCAGGAAAACACCAGATCGTGAGCAGTGCACTGGGTCACCCATCAGCAGCCTCTTGGCAAACGGAGCAGCCAGCGCAGCGTGCATTTCATTTGTGAAAGCAGAGCCTCGGCACGGCTGCTCGTCATTTGGTCGGGGTGAATGGAGCGAGATCCTGCTCTGCTGGGCTGCAGTCACACGAGGAGAGGCTGTGCTGAGAGCTGTGCCTGGCTGGGGTCACGGCTCTGCCTGCCCTGGCTCATCACACGTCCTGCCTGCACCTGCTGGGGCTCCTGGGGCACCTCTGCCTGCCTGGCTGCATCCCGGGGAGGGATGGATGCCCAGGGAGAACGAGGGGCTTGGCATCTGCAGCAGTGCCTTGGCCCAGCACCTGCCCTCCCATACCCAGAGACAGTTCCAAGAGACAAATGCTGCTGCTGCTGCTTGTGTTGAAGATGCTCTGATTAGAACAATGAAGCTGATTAATGCAAACCAGAAATGAAATTCAGAGAGAGGAGGGGGAGGATAAAAGCGCACACTACCCCAAGCCTCCTGGGATTCTGGGGAGCTGGCTACAGAAACCTGCTCCTGCTGGGCACTCCAGCTCTGAGTGCCAGGTGTGGCATGCCATGAGGGCAGTGCTGGTGCTGGGGAAGCTTTGAACCCAGATCATGCACAACACTCTGTTTGGTGTTACTACAGCACGTGCTTCCACGAGGTCTGTGCTCTAAGGGAGTGCAGAATACAGCAGGGATGCAGCCAAGAGCAGAACGTGAAGGAGTGGTGAGGAAGGGAAAACCACCCATTCCTGATCTCATTCTCTTGGACCCAGTGCAAAATCTCTCCAGTCTTAGCATGTGAATTAACTGATAAATTAAACATGAACTTTAAGTTGATGACATCCCTTTAAATAAACAACAATATTGGTATCTTGCTTGCAATCAGCTCCTGATCAATTATCTGTGTTTTCACCAATGTGCTGTTGCACAGTGTCTGCAGTTCCTTCCTGCACTGCAGCATCCTGAATCAAAGAAACCTTTCACACAAACATCATGGGCTGAAAACAATGGAACTGAACACCACTTCAACTTAAATTGCTAACAGACGACAACATTAAATAGATTTTTTTTCCATCAGAGAACTCTGGGCAGCAGAGTCAATCGTGAGGGACCCAGCAACATCTCTGAGTAAGCGCTCAGGAAGTGGATCTTATCGTGAAGCTCTTGCTCAGACACTGGGGAGCTGCAGCAAACAAACCCCAGAGCTGCCTGAGTCACCTGGATGGATGGACAGAGGCCATGGGAAGGTGGCAGGCTGAGATGAAGCCTGGAACAGGCTGGGAGGTGACATCCCCAGAAGTCCCAGGGGACCTTGGAGTGGCAGCAGCATCCTCAGCTGGCCCAGCACCTGGGTGTGGCCGGATCCTGAGGGCTGGGGGCTTTTCTGTTGAATCTTTGGTCCTAAATCTCAAAATAAAAAAGAAGTCGAGTTAAGATTTATCTTTCCCCTATGAATTACTTTCTTGGCAAAAGTATGAGCTGTGTGACAGCTGCTACTTCAGACACTAAAAATGCTCATTCATCACAGAAAATAAAACCCCTCGTTGCTGTTCAGCCGAGAGCCCATGTAATCACCATGTAACTGAATTAGAAATGGGTGACTTTGCTCAGCTTCAGTTTCACACGATCCAGACAAGACCTGCTTGGCTGACTCCTCTGGGAACTGCATTTTATTACAGCTTCAAAAATTCAATAATGTTCCGAAAAAAAGCGAACTTTTATGACCTCAGCCAGTGCCCACCACGCCTCGTGCCACGTAGCGTTTATATTCTGAATCTCCAACATCAGCGTGAGGCTCTTTGAACCCAGGCTTTGCTGGTTTTTCTCATGGCTGGGATTGGCTTTTTGCTGCTTAATTGGAGGTGCAATGTCCAGGATCTGGGGTGCAACAGCCAGGACAGAGAGTGCATCACCCATTCTCGGGTGTACAACGCCCAAAAACCGTAGGAGCAGTGCCCAGGAGCTGCGGGTACAACGCCCAGGACCCAGGGGTGCTGTGGGCAGGATCGGGGGTGCAGCAGCAGCGGCGGGGGGGCCGCGGTGCCCGGGATGCAGGGGCTGAGCCGATTGACAGCAGCTGTGGAGGCTCCGGCTCCGCGTGTCCGTGGCGGCTCCGCGCCCCGCAGGGAGCTTTGCGCAAGGCGAGCTGCTGTCAGGATTTGCACATAAGTCACAGGGTTTAACCGAAATCCAATTTGCCGGAGAGAAGTGTTGGTTTAGATTATGGAAGAACAATTCACTTGTGGGTGTGCTGGGAGGGGGGCAGGGGACTGGGGGGGG
>VYXF01000688.1:140773-191787 GCA_013397295.1 Polioptila caerulea
AAGGGATAAGGGATCAGGGCACAGGGCACAGGGATCAGGGATCAGGGCACAGGGATCAGGGATCAGGGATAAGGGATCAGGGCTCAGGGCTCAGGGCACAGGTAGATGTGGTTCTGATGGGGTCTTGCGCTCCCTACTCGGGGAGAAGGGCACCTCTCCCTATCACACCACAGGTGACAAGGTGCCCTGTTTTCAGGCTTGCAGCTTTGGGAAGTATGTTAACAGGAACCTACTTTGCATTAAACCATTTTCCTTGAGAGAGAGAGCAGGACATGGGGACGGTGAGAGGCCAGGGAGGGCTGTGCTGAGGCTCTTGTCCAGGACAAGCTGGAGCAGCTGTGCATTGACCGGCTCTGAGCCTGGCTGCCCCCACCCTCATCATGCCACACCCGGCTCCCCGGGCAGCTCCTGCCTCCCCCCCGGCCTCCCCAGCACAAAATCCAACGCTGCCCTTTCCCAGACGTCCTTCCCGGGCTGCACAGGGTGATTTCACCAGCTAATCCCGGGCAACTGCTGAACCATTGTCTGGCCAGCGCTGAGCTAGGATATTATGGCTGGGAAAACTTCCTTCCGATCTGCAAGCTGTGTGAACAGAACTTGTTTAAAATAGCTGCTTTGACAAACAAACAGAGCCAGCTCCATTTTCATCAGCATCTCCCCTCCTCAAACATCAACATTTGCGTTTCGGTAACAGGAGACGGCCTTTGGAGCAACCACAGCCGGGGCCACGCGGATCCTCGCCAGCATTGCTGGCAAAGGGCAGGAGTGAGGAGGATGCTGAACGGCCAATTTGGGCACTGACAGAATCCCTGGTGTCCCAGCAAGGCCCTGCCTGCAGCCACTCTCCCTGCCCGGATCGTGTCCCCACAGGGTGCCTGAGTGGTGAGAGGCACCTCGGGCACCTCAGGAAGGGGCTGGTGTTCCTGGTGCATCCCCTGGGATGGAAAGGAGCACTGCTGTCAGGAAGCCCATGAACCACAAAGCATCCCGAGGACAGACTTTGAAGCCCACGTTGTTTTCATTTGGATATCATCATTTAAAAAGTCACTTGCATGTTTTATGGTGAAACAGTTTCCTGCAATGTTTCCTCCTCTCCTCCCGCTCTGAGGTGAACCCGACTGGAGCACACAGGGGGCCTGACTGTGGGGATGGGATGGGATGGGANATGAGATGGGATGGGATGGAGATAGCTGTCTCATCATAAACCTCTGCAAGTGACCAGGGTGGAGGTGGGGACAACCTCCTGGGCACCACGATCTTGTCAGGCCTAGTTTTTGCTGGGTGTCCTGCCATCTCCCAGAGCTGAGGCTGAAGCTGAAAAGGAGCAGGAACTCTCTGGGTTTCCAGCACGGTGTAGCCTTATTGCAGGCAATGCAGAGGCAAAAGGAAGAAGTTCTGTGGAAGAAGAAGACCAAGTGGCTGGATTGGTCTGCAGTCACTGCCACTGCTCAGGGCCACCCCCGTGCCAGCACAGCCCTGCATGGCTGGCAGAGCTGTCCCTGCAGGCAGAGCCATGCTGCAGAGCTGTGTGCCATGGTGCTGCAGAGAACTGGGTTTTGTTCACTAGAGGTGTTTGATAAAGCCAGTTAGGCTTGTCCAAAACCAAAGCAGCATGGCATTGGGACAGGCAGGATCCTAAGGATGCTGCCACCACCTCTCCAAGCCAGTTGTTGAGAGGAAAGGGTGTCTTGTGCTTTGGAAATCACTTTCGCTGACTTTTAAACCCAGAGGATCCCTGCTTAGCTGGAAACTACCCTTCCAACAGAGAAAATTAATTATGTCCCAAAGACAGTGCGAGAAGCAGCAAGGAGGCCAGCTGGAAGCAGCCGGAGTCCTCTCGCACCCAGGGCCAAGTTCCATCTCGCATGACATCAGTGGGTGCTTTGACAGCGATGCCAAAGTAACCAAGGTCTGTCCCGGGTGCAGACAGCTGCCTTCACAGAGAGGAGAAAATCCAGGCCTCTGCATGGTGCTCCCAGTGCAAACAGTTCCCTCCCTGCTGCTCGTTTGTAGGGATTTGGATTGTACTGCCCTGAGCCACAGTGCAGGCTGGGCTGTCCCCGAGCTGTCATGGGGAGGGTGGGACCCCCCAGGCCTGTGCAGCACCATTGCCCAGAGAGCCCCAGCAAAGAGGAGCTGCTTTGGGACCAGGCATCCCCCTGCCTCTTCTTGGGTGACAGCCCCAAGGGGCAAGGGAAAACAAGGGGGTCTGCCTTGGGGCAGTGGGTGAGTGTGTGCAAAGTCCATTTGGCCCTGGGGGAGGGCGAGTGTGGCCATGGGAGATGCTTTGGGAGAGTCCTGGGGACTGGGCATGGACTGGCAGAGAGCTGTCCCTCACCCAGACCAGTGACAGGATAGGGCCCTCATAGAGGGAGATCATTTGAGCCCAGTAACAGCCCTTGGGGACACCTCCTGCTGGGGTCAGTGTCCTGTTGGGTAACACTGTGTGTGCAGCCAGAGTGATGGATGTGTGCAGCCTGCTCCTTCCCACACTGAGACAGCAGCACCATCCTTGCAGGAACTGGGGAGAAGGTGAAGGGGTACAGCAGAGTGAAGAGAGTGGGGACAGCCTGGGGGACGCCACCAGGCTCAGCTGCAGTGGTGTGCCATGCATGGCCCCTGCTCAACTGCTCCCTGCACCCCTTTCCACTGCAGNCAGCAGTGCAGGGTGGATGTGTGCAGCCTGTTCCTTCCCTGAGACAGCAGTACCATCCTTGCAGGCACTGGGGAGAAGGTGAAGGGGTGCAGCAGAGTGAAGAGAGGCCTGGGGACAGCCTGGGGGACGCCACCAGGCTCAGCTGCAGTGGTGTGCCATGCATGGCCCCTGCTCAACTGCTCCCTGCACCCCTTTCCACTGCAGCACCAGTGCTTCAAGCCCAGTTTGCCGTGTGGTATGGGGCCACTCCTGCTGGGATTGAGCAGGGCAGAAGGGGTCACTGGCACAGGCTCAACACAGCTCCTCTGAGCCTCTCCCTGCCCAGCTCTCAGGCTCCAGCACAGCCAGGCAGCCTTGCCACGAGCTGGGGAGGCCTCGCACCATGCGCTGCTTCCCCTGCCAGCAACGCTCAGGTTACACTTGACATAGTGAAGTGGCAGCAAAATGAATTTAATTTATTTACTTTTTAAATGCAATGGTGGAAAACAAAACATGTTGCAAAAGTTGTTTGTTTCGGCCCAGCTCTGCGCAGACCCGCTGCGGAAGGAGTGGCTCCTGGCAGCTCAGCTCTTCGGAGACTGGCGATTGCTGGGCTGACACGCTGTGCCAAGGACCAGACGGCTTTGGAGACACCCTCCCTCCCTCCCTGGGGGCTGTGCTGGGCATGGCTGGGGCTCCCACCAGGCCGGCTCCCCAGCCAGGGTGCCTGTGACCACGTGGGCTCGCAGGACCGCCGGGCTGCAGAGCTGGTGCCAGGCAGGGCCCGAGCAAATGCTGAGGCAGAGGTGCTGCCAGTGTGGGGCAAGCTCCTGCCCACCACCCAGTAGTGCCCCTGAGCTGTTCTGTCCCATGCCTGATGCCTCCAGAGCAGGCAGTGACAAAGAGGGAGTGCACCTGTGAGTAACTCTGGGGAGAACTGGCACCCACCAGTGCAGCTGGCATCGCCCCAGGTGGGACAGGGCATGGGGACAAGGTGGGAGCCATTGGCAGGGCTCACCCACCCCACCAGCAGTTACAAACAAGGGGCTCAGCAGGGCTGGGGCTGGTGTGTCCGGAGAGCCCAGCCCCGTGATGCACCCCGAGGCACCACCCCCCTTGGCCCAAACTTTCCCATGGCACCGTCAGCGCTCCAAATTTATGAGGGACCACCAAGCCCGGGCATTGTCAAGCACCTAATTGAAAACACTGTAAAGGCAACACGGCAGCATGGCCTGAGAGCCGACGCTGATGGCCACCCAGGTGCCTCGTGGCACTGGGGTCCCAGCACAGCACAGCTGGCGTGCAGTGGCGGTGCCAGGCCAGGATCCCACTTGGTGGGCACTGCTTGGCTCTGGGTCCGTCCCGCTCAGGCATCTGTGGAAAGGGGAGAGGCCCCAGGGAAGCCTCCCACAGATGTGCTGCCTCCCACGCAGGAGGGTGC
Source organism: Polioptila caerulea (assembly GCA_013397295.1). Classification (NCBI taxonomy): domain Eukaryota; kingdom Metazoa; phylum Chordata; class Aves; order Passeriformes; family Certhiidae; genus Polioptila; species Polioptila caerulea. The sequence continues at coordinate 144,850 of VYXF01000688.1, forward strand.
TCTTTCCCAGAACTTTGGTTAGGAGATACTCATGAGTTAATTAATCCTTGAGTTTTTAAGCAGAGACATATTTATGAGCCCTGTAAGAGGCTGGGGCCCAGAGAGACATTTCTTTATTCTTCCTCCAGCTCAGCTGAAGGAAACCATAAGGGGAAAGAGCGACTGAGCCACGAAATCATGGAAGATGGACTTCAGGCTGGTGATGGGGAAACAAGCCCCAACTGGCCAGGGTGGGAACAGTGGCCAAGTGACCGCTCCCTTCCCTCTCTCTTGTCTCCCCATCCTTTGTCCACACTTGGTCAATGGGTGCTGGGGTATCTCCAGTTTGAAGTGCAGATGTGAGGTTTGAGCACACACCGTGAACCTCCCCAGCTCCTTCAGCAGGAAGGAAGATGTCATGGTCTCATTTGTCCCCTTCCCTGACACCTGTGGGGACCACTGGCCCCAGAATTCCAGCTCTCCATGCCATGGGGGATCTGGCAGGGTTTTGTGTCAGGAGATGTAGGACATGGCTGTAAGCACGTGGAAGTTGCCATTGGTGCCAGCAGCCCGGGGAGCAGAGTGCAGCAGTGCTGAGAACATCGGCCAAGGCACCAATGTAAAACCAAGAGTGGAGGACACATCCACTGTGCTTTTGTTGGGCTCTGCTGCATCCCAAGCAGCCGAGAAAATGTGTGATGGGGAAAACAGATGCCTTCCTGGGCAGGGCACATTTTTCCAGGATAAAAGCTTGGAATGGAGGCTATTCTGCTTTACCCATTTCCTCGGAGTGAGCTGCTTATGGCGTTGCCTGTCTCTCTGCAATCACCAGTTTATCTATCCACCTCAGATGATGCTTCCTCAGCTTTACTGCGCATCTTGGCCAATAGCAGTGGAGAAATGTGGCCACCACATGTTGGCAGCAATTGAATCCTGGGCACATTTTTTCTCTGCGCAGCCTTTAAGCTGTGGGAACCATTTCAAAGGAAACCATTCCCCCTATAACATGCTTGTGATCTGAAGATGTCTATTTAGATGGCAGCCCGGCATTAATTTAGCAATTCACTACAGAGTTTGGCGTGATGTTTAAAGCACTAAAATAAATTGTGGTGAAGTCGCTTCCCTCAAACCAGATTGTGTGGTTTACATTATTTGTCAACCTTAAGTACAACTGGCATGTTTGTATCACTCATGCAAAGCCCCATTGTGCCTCTCTAGAAGGGGGAAGAATCCGCACAGAAATGCATCCAAGTTCCTGCCCCGGCAGTTTCGCGTCCCTGGGAGATCTGCCCCGGAGGCACGCAGCCCAACCGGCTGGAAGAGAGCCTGGGCTTTCCTCACGATGATGGGTGTTAAGTGCAGGCTCATATAGGTTATATTACAAAGGGCCGATTTAATCAGAGGCAGATTTGCGCTCTCCGCCTGCAGTGCCTGAACTCCACCGAGCCACGATGGCTTGCACACACCCACGCACGGTGCCACGGCAATCGGGCTCTGGGGTGGCTTGGGCGGCTGCTCGCCCAGCGAGGAGGGTGCCCAGGGCCAGCCCCGGGGACAGCCCGCCCTGCTGCCCCACCGCTCGTGGCCTCTCGCCCTGCCCGGCGTGCCCAGGGTACGGTCGTGGCCAGGAGCAGGAGGGGAGGGATGGAACAGGTGAGGGAAGGCTGTCCCGAGCTTCTCGGGAGTCCCACGGGGATGTGGCTCTGCCTTCTGGCAGCTGCCCTCTCTCCGAGGGCTGGCTCGATGATAGCCAGGCGTGCAGACAGCCGGGAGGGGCCGGGATGGGCTGCGGGCCGCACGCAGGGCACACCTGGAGAGGTGCTCACCTGTGCAGGCTGAGGCGCTGCCACAGCCCGGCTGGAGCACCAGGCAGCACGGCGGGGTGCCCGTGGGGCCGGCCATGCCCGGCTGCCCCTGCCGCCCTCGGCTGCCGGTGATCCGCGTTCCGTGGGGCCGGGCGCGGGGTCAGGCGGGGACAGCACGGCGGCACTTTCGCCAGCGCCGCCGGGAGCAGGTTGGCGGGGCGTGCTGTGGTGTTGCGCCTGCCTCTGGGCGAGCAGGCGGGATCTCGTCTGTGATCTCAGCGCTTTATCCCTTCCTTCCCTTGCCTCAGCCGCTGCAGCCAGAGAAATCCCCGGATGGCTGTCACAGCTCTCCGCACACAAGCTGGGCTGGCAGCGCCGGGGGTGTTTCATTCCTCCACCTCCCAGCGACTCCCTGATGCCAGAAGAAGCGTCCTGGGAAGCGGCCGAGGCTCTGCACTGACACAATCGCACTCGCACATCCCTCCCAGCCCCCGGCAGCTGTCGCAGGCTCCCAGCTGAGGGTTCTCCCCACCCCACACCCCGGGACGCCGGGACCGTGGGACAGCTCTGCTTTGCAGGATAGAGGCTCCCTGCCCTCCTCCTGGATGGTGTCATCACAAACCCTTGGGATCACCGTCCGGTGACCAAGGTTCTGCTGTTCCCTTCTTCCCTCCCGCCGCCCCAGCCCCTCTAAGCCCCGCTCCCTCCACCTGCCCCCGGCTCTGCAGGTCCCCGGGCCCTGCTTGGAGCGTGTTCTCCACCGGTGTCCCCAGAGAAGCTTGGTAGGCGTGTGCCCTCCACGTTCTTCTCGCGGCAGCTCCTCAGCTGCATTTCTTCTGCAGCATTTCCGAATTGTAAGAGACACACGATTTTCTGGAAATTAAGTTGAGACAACAAAAAGCTCTGCTGCTCCCCAGAGCCGCCTGCGCTCTGGCCATGGACTTGTTTGTGCTTTCACTGGGTGATGGCAGGAACTCCTTCGCTGGAATGGGAATTCCAAGGGGCGAGCGGAAGCCGAGCCGGGCTGGGCAGATGTGTGGCAGCACCGGCTGCAGTCCCCTCTTGTCGCAGGTACCCGGGCAGCGCCTGCTCTCGGCAGCGCCTGTCCATGAGACACTGCCCAGAAGGGCTGCACAAAAGCTCCCAGCCGCGGCATTAAGTAATTGTCACATTTTTCTTCTGTAAGGATTAACGTTCCTGCTAACCTTGCAAACCTTCATTGAGCCATTGTCACCCCCCGAAACGCGGCACAATCGCCAAGGGATTAGGGTGTCTGCGGAGCAGCCTGTCCCCGCTATTGTGCGCTCCCGGCGGGGGGAGGAAATCCTGCGACATCAGCCGATGAGTCCCTGCGGCGGGGACGCCAAATTCTCTGCCGGCCGGGCACACGGCAGCCCCCGGGGAGCCGGGGGCCGACCGCCTGCGGTGGCACCTGGGGGCTGTCCCTGCAGCGGGTGGGTGGCCGGGAGCCTGGCCGGGCTGAGGGCAGCCGCGCTCGGAGCTGCCCTCCCAGCACGGGCAGCCCCTGCCCTGGGCACCAGGGAGCCAGGCACTGCCCGGTCCTGTCCCCTCCGGGCAGCAGGTCTTCCCGCTCGGCTTTACCAGTGACCAGGCTCTTGGGTGCTGAGGAAATCCCATAAAAATTTAACAGGAAATACAGAGCCATAAAGGGAAGTTCCTGGCATTTTTGTCAGCTGTCGGCAGTACCCGCTGCGTGTGCTGCGCTCAGGCACCTGGCAGCCACAGCAGGATTGTGGCCAGGCCAAGCTGCATTAGCAGCTCGTTCCCAAGGCCCTCCCTTTGGAGCAAGAGCAGAGAGCATGGCAGCAGCACAGACCGATGTTCTTGGGAACAGGACTCCAGATTCTGCAAAGCTCAGGCTTGCAGACGGGCGGGACGGGCAGAAGCTGTGTTGCAAGTATGCAAGAGGAAAAAGGAATGCTAAAGCAAACCCAAGATTTATGTACGTAGGTCCCGGGAGGGTCCTACAGAGCTTATAAATGACAATACATATTGTCATTCCAACCCCCATGCTCAGTAGCAAAGGAAAGGAGTGGGAAGTGTCTCCAGCGCTGGGGCCATTGCACAACAACAGAGAACAGAAAACAACCTCATCTCTTCTCCCCGGCATCTGGGCCCTGCATCAGCATCCCTGCTCCCATGGCACCTTCCCAAAAGACAGAGCCATCCCTTCCAGAGAGTCATGGGGAGGATGGGGACAGGAGAGTCCTGATGGTTGTGCTCAGGGAGCAGAGCCTGGCATCCTTCTGTTGTGCCCACTTTGGTCTGCTCAAGCAGAATAAACAAGCTCCAGCCCTCCCCTCCATGCAAATAAGGACCCTTCCAACCAAGACTGTCTCCACCTTGGATGTCTCTGAGTCCTGCAGGTGCTCATTTTGGGAAAAGAGTTGGCTTATGGGGAGGCTGGGGCTGTTCTCCTGCAGACCTGCACCAAGAGGATCTGTCGTGGCAGATGTGGCATCTGGATGCCTGCACCCAGCAGGATCTGGATTTGCCAGCCCTTTGGCAGGGCACTCAGTGTTTAGAAGCCAGGATTGTTACTGCTGTGCAGTGGGATTTCATGGCAGTTTTTCATAAGCTTTGCACGTGTTTGATAGTACAAATAGGAACTGAATCTCCCCGCAAGTGACAGCAGCCTGGCTGCCTGGGGCTCGCTGGGGATTGAGAGGAAAGATGTGCATTCACATTCAGAAACTCTCTGTATTCACTGGGCACATGGGACAATTTAGCTTCTCTTCTCTGGCGTCACGGCAGGGGAAGGGCTTCCCACTCTGCCTTGAGGATGTACAGGTGATTGTGCATGGAAAAAGAGCACTCCTAAAACCAGACAGCAACCTGGGGCTGCTCTGCTAAATCCTGCAGCAGGAGCTTTCCCTGGACACCTCTGCTGAAGGCAATAAATGGGTTTTGCATTTTGATGCCTTTTGCTTCATCTGGAGTAGCTTTGAGAAATAAGCCCTGCAGTCAGGCTGGCTCTTCTTGGTCTCATCTCCAGAGGCTGAAATGAGCCCCCATGGACAAGGAAGGACTGTTGACAACTCAGAGTCTCCCCGTGCCTCTGTGGGGCTCCTTCTTGTTGAATCCTCCTCAGACCACACCTTCTGTTCCATCAGGGTGTCCATTTCCAAAAGGCAGGTGCTGACTATGGTGACCTGAGACATCTGGAAGGTGGCTGATCTTCAGAAAGCAGCAGCAGATGGGCTTAATGCCTGTTGAAAATTAGGCTCTGACTGTATATACTGTCCTTAAAACAGAAGCAGCTGCAAAATTCTTGGTCTTCCAAAGGTAGGAGGTGGTGATGCCTCCACTTTGCTGGCCTGGCTTGTTCCGAGTGGGGCAGATCGTGGCCACGCACACGCAGCGGCTGCGGTGAAACCAGGAAAGTTTCAATGAATTAATTTTTCACCAGAAAAGGTCCTGAGGTCCCGGGTAGGTGTCCCAAGCCAGGAGCAGAATTTGGCTGATGCCAGGGCAGCCACCATCACGGCGGTCCATCCCTGCTCCACTGGCTCAGCGTGACCCATGGCTATTGGCTATTCCGGAGATGGCTTCCATGAGGACTTATTTTTTTGGTAAAAATGTTGAACAATTCTGGTTTCGTCCCCATGTGGAGCGGGAAAAATTTTGAAATCTTGAGCATTTTTGAGGGCTTAAAAACAATTTCCCACCCAGTTATAGCCACCAGTCCCATCAGGATGTGTTTGAAAACCCTCCAGCAGGAGCTGAGCAGAGCTGGTCTCAGCTGGATACCACTCTCAACGAGAAATGCCGTGGCAAAGGGTCATGTTTCTTCAGAAAAAAAAGTATCTTCAATAGCTCAGGAAGTTATTAGTGTCTGCTAACAATAAGAGCTTTGGATTGATTCAATAGATGCTCATTTTAATTGTAAAATGCCAGTAATGAGAAATGTGCCATCCAATGACTCATTTTTCCCTTGTAAAAATTATTGGACATTTTTATTAGTTTTACAAATGACAGGACCTCGTATTTCTGAGAACACTTTATACAAGCCTTGCACAAGCCCACTCTCATAAAAGCGTGTCTGTGGTGACATCCAGAGCCACAAGAAGGGGAGCGATAGAAAGGCCCAAAGTGGTGAGGACAGCCCACAAGTGGAACTGGCAGGACCGAACCCCAAGAGGGTGGGAAGGGGTGGATACAGCACCGGAGACATGAGCCCCGGCACTCCTTCCCAGCAGTGCCTTTCTGGAGAGGCACGGGGCAGGCAGGGGGATGGGTGCCAGCCGGCGCCCGGAGGTCTGCCCGGCGCGGAGCCCCGGCGCGGGGCAGCCGCCGCGGCGCTGAGCGGCCGCCTGGGCGGGCGATGTGCGGGGCGCAGGGAGGGCAGGAGCCAGCCCCGGCCGAGCAGAGCTGAGCCAGGTAAGCGCCGTGCCACGGCAGCGGACAGAGCGGGAGCACGGCACCTCCTCCTGCGCTCCCACGGAGCCGCTGCTCCGCGCCGCGGACCCCGCGCCCGCCGGGTTCCGACCCCGGCGTTGGAGACAGCCGGGCCCCGGGGCGCGGCGAGCGCACGGCTCGCCTGCCCTCGGTTTGCGAGGAACACGATAAAGGGGTCAAGCGCGGCCAGGGAGACGGGGGCAGGGACGCCGGGACATCCCGGAGCAGCCCGGCTAGGGGAGCAGCGCGGCTGGACTGCCGCTGGGCGGGCTGGACGGGAGCGCCGGCACCACGAGCCTCCTGCTCCAGAGAATGGCAGAGCTGCTTTGGCCAGACTGTGCTCTTTTAAAAAAATCCAAGCGATTTCCCACGGAGAATTAATTTGCACAAGGGGGGGGGGGAAAGCAGTTTTAGAGAATTTGTCATTTCAGCGTTTCGTTTCTCCTCCCTTGCTGACATTATTTGTATTTTTGTTTACATCTCCTCATGAGAAGTCATCTGTGACTCTGCATATGAGCTGGCATGATATGACATAATGCAAGAGCTGAGATAGCCCAACACTTCTATTTTAGTTTGGAGGATATTTTAAACTTTATGTTATCCAGGAAATTTCTGAAATATTTGTCTTCATTCCAAGCCAGAATGAAAACAATTTTTGAAATGTCGGAAGTTCCCGTGAAACAAGTAGCAAGAGCTTCCAGCTCTGCCACCGTGCGTGACAGGGCAGCGGGTGGGGAGGCCCCAGCCTTTTGCAGGAGAGTGGCAGCGGGCACTGGAGAGCAGGGAATGAGTTTCTGTGTTCCAGGACATCCCAGGAGGGACTTGTGGTGACTTTACAAAACCTCTCTGGTTTGTGGGGCACCAGTCTAGAGAGGGACAGGCTCGGCAGGGCTGCAGGCAGGAGCCTGCTCCGGGCCACCAGCCCCAACGCTGCGTTTGCCAAAGCTGTGGGATAGGCAGGGCTCTGTGGGGGCTGCAGGAGGCCGGGGTCCACACGTCTCTGTGTCTGGCTGGAAAGTGCTATCAGGTTCCCAAAGCCTTTGCCTTTACTCCTGTGCTGAGACACTCAATCCTCAGAGCTTTGTTTTGTGTTCTCTGGGAACTGACAATTTGTAAAGACATGCTGCTGGGCTAATCCTCCATCAGCTCCTGGAGCGGAGACCAGCTGGATCTGGCAGCTCTCTCCCTTCTCCCACTTCAGCCTGCTGAAGCAGTGAGTGTCTGTAACCAGTAGCTCCCAGGTTTTGACTTATACGCAAAGCAGAGCCGCAGCTTTCCCAGCCGGCAGCCGGGACCACACAGGCACCGTGTGCTCGGCCAGGGCGTGCCAGCGAGGTGTGCGTGCCACACGGGGGCTGGTGGGGCTGCCAGCCTTGGTGCTGAACTCATCTCGGCTCCCCCTCAGCCCTCGCCGTGCCCTGGAGATGCTCTCAGGGAAGGGAGCCCTTTCCGCGGCGTGGTTCGCTGCTGCTGCGCTCCACAAGCCGATGTGTCAGGGCAGTGATAAAGCTAAAACTCTAAAAAAGACACCTTCCTCTTTGCGTGCAGGAAATCTGCAAAAAAAAGGCAAAGGGACAAGGGTCTCTTGCCCATTATCCCGTGCACAGAGCTCGCCCACACCCAGTGGGGTCTTGGGGAGTTTTTTGGGGGCCCTGCGGGAGCTGGGTGTGCATCAGAGCAACACCTGGGAAATGGGATCACCCTGCAGCCCTCGCTGGGAAGGTACCAGTGCCATTGCTCGGCATGTACAAGGCCTCAGATTTCAGGAAAACACATTTTTAAGCTACTTGGGGGCTATCAGAGCAAATGAGTTGCAGTTTCAGCAGCCACTTGGTCCTGGTTTAACCCTGGGAAAGTAACTGTGTTACAAATATTTACCTGATGAGGTAAACCATCAATATCCTTGAAACTTGCATTAAAAAATACTGGACTAGAGCATCTTGTGGGTTTTGCTTTTTTCCCCTGCTGATTCATTTCACAATATGCCAGAAGCATGGCTTGAGTTAGGGCTTTGGCAGGGGCTTTTATCATGATTGATATAGTGGAGGATAGAAAAGAAATTTGGTTATCAGAGGATGCCAGAACTCAACTTCCTAGCACATACATTCAATAATGCAAAAATTCTCCTTTAAAGGTCTCCTTAGAACAAATCCCAGTCATCACAAAACCCATGGAGATAAATTAAATTACATTTTAATAGTGGAGAATTCATTCCTGGGCCAGGCGCAGCAGTGAAAGTATGTTCTCTCTTAGGCAAAAGTAGCCTCATCTCCCATCAAAACTCTGAATATTACCATCTGAAAAACTTAATTGGAAATGAAACCCCAAAGTTTCCAGGGCAGAGGCACCATGAGAGACTGCCCCACCTCCTGCTCCACTGCCCCACTGCTGCTCTGGCTGTGTTCTTGCTTGTCCTGCCCTGTGCTGGGCTTAGTGTGCCTCCTGGAAAAGCCAGGCTTGACCCATGTCTCCCTCATGCTGTCATCCTGTAGATATTTAAAATACATACAAATGCAGGCACTGGTGTCTAAAGTGTCTGGTGTGAGCACTTGTGGTGTGGGGTTACTGGGATGGTGGTGCAGGGGGCAGGGGGGATGGACAGTAACGAGGGCTGGTGGTACAGGGTGATGTGGGTGATGTGAGGTGACCCAGGGTGCTGCTGTGGGGAGCAGGCTGGGCCAGCCTCACCTTGAGGTGCCACAAAAAAAAAACCTGAAAGGGGGCAAAAGGCAGAAAGAGAAAGGGCAGAGCTACCATAGTTGTACTGCTGGTCCCTCCCACCAAGGGAGCCTCTCACTCCTCATCCTCCCCACCTTGGCCTCCCCTTGCCCTGGCTCTGGGAGCCTGAACCTTGCTCCCTGCTCAGCCTCCTCCATCCCAGCCTCTTCCTGCAGTGCTGGTTTGGGCCTCACTCTTCTCCGTGTCTGTACAGTGACCAAAACCCCCGGGCAGAATTAGCTCCTTGCTCACTGCTGCATCCAATTAATTATATAGTTTAGGACACAATATGTAGACATTTCCCATCCACACCAGCAAAGCTCTTGGCTCTGCTGGAGAGTTCTGCAGAAGGGCAGCGTGGCAGAGGGCGGCTGGGCACGGGCAGACGTGTGCCCTCGGCACGGGCATGGCAGAGTGCCAGGCTGTAATTAGAGTCATTACAGGTGCTCTGCGAGTGGCTCAGGATGCAGCAGAGCGAGCACATCTCTACTGCCTTTGCTGCACAAGGTTCCCCTCCACGTGCTGGCTGCTGCTGTGTTCAGCTGCTCTCAGTGCAGTGATGCTCCTGGGCCAGCCTGAACGGTCCCTGCCCGGGGGACACACGTCCAGTGTTAGTGGGGACACACGGACAGGCACTTCCCACCCACTGGTGTTGCATCAGTACAACCCAGAGCACCAGCATCCATTCTGTGGGTAAGCAGGAACCTCCAGGGACATTTCCAAACTAACCCAGAATCCCCAAATCACCTCAGGGTCCCCAAACTGCCGCAGGTCCCTTGTGCTGCAGCCTGCTCTCTGTGGGCACAGCTGGGCCAACAAGGAGCTCTGTGTCACTCCCAGTGCCAGCCCAGGACTCAGGGCTCTGCTCTCACTGTGGCAGGTGACCCACGGGGCACTCAGGACTCCCCAGGTTACCAGCCTGTCCCCACGCAGTGATGGGAGCCCACAACAATCACAGGCTCCCTGCACGTCCCGCCTGTGGGGGTTTTGTCACACATGATGTCCCACATCTGGGACTCACCAGTTGGAGATGGCAGTGCTATTTCCATGTTGAACTGTAACTTTTTTACCCCCAGCCGTTCCAGGCCTTACAACTATTGTGTGGGGTTTTTAATGTTGCAAGAATTTATACTGGGAAAAAAGTGCCTTTTTTTTTTTTTTTTTTTCCCCTTTTGCCTTGGGGAAGTACCCCCAACAGAAAACNGTCACACATGATGTCCCACATCTGGGACTCACCAGTTGGAGATGGCAGTGCTATTTCCATGTTGAACTGTAACTTTTTTACCCCCAGCCGTTCCAGGCCTTACAACTATTGTGTGGGGTTTTTAATGTTGCAAGAATTTATACTGGGAAAAAAGTGCCTTTTTTTTTTTTTTTCCCTCTATGCCTTGGGAAATGTCATCCAGCAGGAATGTTCCCAAGAGCTGATCATGGCTGAGAGAAGGATGGGCTTTAGCATGTCCTGCTCCCATCCCTGTCCCAGTCTCCCAGGACAGGCTCACAGGGCTGTGGCTCCCTTGGGTGCCCCATCTGTGCTCCTCAAACTCTGCCCCGTGGTCCTGAGGGACATCTGCAGCATCAGAGGCAGGAGGGAGGGGGCAGATGCCTGGACAGGGACAAACTGCTCACAAAGCCACTCCTGCTGCAGAGGCTCTTGGTTTCATGTCCTCTTGGCTGTGCCAGTGGCCTCTTCCACTTCCAGCTCTGGATGGAGCTTACAAGAAATGCTGGAAGTCCCAGCCCTGGGATGTGTCATCATTCAAACTTCTCTTTAATAGCATCCCAAAGTAATTTATTTGTCCCAAATATCAAAGCCCCCTGAGCAATGCTGGGAGAGGCAGGGTTTCCCTCCAAACCCTGGTGGCCCCTGCACCCCTCTGCCCTGCTTGGGGGGCTGGAGAGAGTGATGGTTTCAGGTGGGACCATGGGGCCAGGGGAGGTAGAACTGGGACAAGATGAGAAGGCAGATCTTCCCCCTGGAAATACAAGTGAGATGGATATGGATTGTCCTGCTGTGAGGGTGCTGATGCCTTTTCCAGGCTCAGACAGGTACCAAGGGAAAAAGAAAAATAATGAGAAAGAAATAGCAAGACAATGCAAGTCTGCATCTCCTTCTCTTCTGCCAGAGTTCAGAGCCCCCCTCCACCCTCTGGCATGCCTGGGGCACTGGGATGCAGGCAGGGCATCTCCTCAGTTGAACCTCTGTGCTCAGGGTATCCCCCTGTTCCCCAGTGCTGCTGTCCTCCCCGGCTGCCTGAGTTTTGTTGAGGGAATTTAACAGAAAAATTGCAGCAGCTCCTGCTTCTACAAACACAGTGTGCTGCTGTCCCTGCCAGCACTCCATGCTGGTTTGCCTCAAGGAATCTGTGACATCCGTCCTGCTGTGATCTGTAACAATATTGGGATTAAATTAGCTTCCCTGAGCTGCAGAGAGGTCAGTGTGGAAGGCCCCTGGTTAATCCAGCAGGCCAGAGAGAACAGAAGCCTCCCTGCATTGGGAAAGGAAAACAACGGGGTCTGTTTGCAATCCGTGCAGCTAATTCAAACAGCATTCCTGAAACAACAGGGGAAAGGAGCAAATGGGAAAAGAGCATTTCCCAACACGCACATAATGCTGCTCCTTGGGGAGAGAGGGAATGTCCAGACTGCACGGACGAGGTGCCAGAAGACATGTCAGGCACAGGGAAAGGGTCTGAATAGCAAGGCAGCTGGTGGGGCACACAGGAACTCCCCCCTGCCCCGGGCATGGCAAGCCCAGAGCAGGTCAGTCCTGCTCGCGCACTCCTGACAGCCCACAGGACCGGCTGCTGCCTGCACCACATCTGGGGTGGGATGGGGCACCTCATCCCCCCACCCCTGGGCTGACAGGCTCTCGCTGTCCTGGCACCTACAGAGACTCCTGGACTGAAGGAATCCTCATGGCTCTGCAGCTTGTGGCTCTCAGCACCAATCTGGGCTGGTGATCCGGGGACAATCCCGGATGGAGACGCTTCCAGCAGGGCCAGGCTGCCAGCGCCACCGCCTCTGAGCGCAGCCCGCGAGCAGCACGGCCTGGAGGAAAGCCCGGGCTTGCTTGGGAAGCAGAGGCATGCCTGGGTGATCCTATCAGGAAATCAGCTCCACATCCTCTGGCTCTCACATCTCCCAGAGAAGGTGTGATCCCGGTGCCCCCGTGCCTGACCCCCGGCACAGGCTCTGCCCTCGGTCCTTGCCTTGCAGCCAGAGCAAGTGTGGAGGCAGTGGGCAGGCACTGGCAGAACCGTGCTCCTGAGGCTCGGGCTGCTGATGCTCAGGTGTTATTACAAACCATTGCCCGGGCTATCAGTCATCCTGCAGCAGAGAGCCCTCAGAGCAACAGAACAGAAAAGACCTCGTGTCCAGTCTGGGAGTGTCACAGACACTTCAGGATGTACTTGCTTCCCTTCTGCTTTCTCTGTGAGTGTCTTTTCTGCTTTTTGCTTATGCTGAGATATTATCAAAGGCTGATGAGGCACCAGGGATGAGTAATGCACCTTCTGTGCCAGCAGGGAATTTGTAGGCACTGGTAGGGTTAATGTGGGTCTGAAAGAAGCTGTGGTGCTCAGTGCTGGATCTGCTTGGTGCAAACCTGGGTACACCCACAGCCCCTGTCCTCAGCTGCACCAGGGGAGAGGGACACGGCTCCTGGTTGTCCCTGCAGACCCTGGGCAGGGTCAGCCTTCCTTGGAGACTCCCTCTCCCTCTTTGAGAGAGGCAGAGGGTTTTGCAAAGCAGAAATTATAGAGGGATGAAATTGGACCAAAATATTGCAGGTTGTTAATGCAGAGGAGAACCACGTTCTTTAAGGATGGGCTAGGGGATGTGGGGGAATTGGCACTTCCTGGGCAGAAGCAGAGTGGGGTTCTCCCCTCAGCTTTGTGCAGAGCCACTGTGCCCATGTCCCAGCCAGAGGAGCCTGGGGAACCCACTGTTGGAGTCAAGGAACCCTCTGCTTTCAATCTGGAGCAGCTTGGCATCTCATCCTGCTAAAACAGGGAATTTCATGTCCTCTTGTACAGGAGAGAAACAACCTGTTTGGGATTAATTTAGGAGCAGCCCCAACAGCCATTAGCTAAAGAAAACCAAACCTGTTAATGAGCTCCTGTCAGAGAGGGAAGAAATGTAAGTCTTGGTGCTGGATTCATTGTGCAGGGGGTTAAGGCAGGTTTTAGTTTGATTTACCATTCTCTGCAATGACACCTCTGGCACCAGGGAGCTGTGAGCACGTCCCTTTGCCTGCAGCCAGACCCACTGCTCTGCTGGCTAATTACTGCTGTGCCGGTAGCCCTGCTGCTGCATCTGGGTCTGTCAGCATTGCCAGCTCACAGCTCCGACTTTGGGGTTTATTGCTCGCTTAGAAACTTGATCTACAGCTGTCAGCTGAGGCTGCACCACCCCAGGATCAGAGAGGAGGTTTGGCTGTTCAATGTGCATGAAATACAGACCTTGGGTTCGTCAGATTTTTTTACTCGTACAGTCAACGGAGTAACGTTGTACCTGGCAACATTTGATGGCACTTGAGAATTTCCTAGAATAGAAAGTAAAAAAGCTTTAAATAAAAATAGAAGAAGGTCTTTGATATGGAGACTTGCAGCAGTGACTGCTCAGCATCTGCCAACAAGCAGAACACATTCCCAACACCCCCGTGAGATAGCAAAGATCTCAGTGACATCATTTACAAATAGGAAACGAGGGGCATTTAACGAGGTGCCGAGGAAAATTCAGGATGAATAAAACTTCCATGTACATGAGCACTAACACTCACAGAACAGAGGAGGAGCTGCAGAAAGGGTGAGTTTTCCCTCTTGCCTGTGTTTGGGTTATTTTGCACCTCTGTGTTCGCAGCTGCCCCCACACAAGCGCTGTGTATGGCAGAGAGGGTGGAAGGTGTGTGGAGAATTCGGGAGGCTCTCCCAGTCTCTGTGTCTGGGGGTGGCTTGATGCCATGTTCTGTGTCCACATCCATCGACCTCCTCTTCCTCAGGGCTGTTGGGGCCACTCCGAGGCCCAGGGAGCCCTGCAGGGCTCGTGCCAGCAGCTGTCAGGGATACTCAGGGACCTCTCTTCAGTGGGGGCTCACGGGCAGCAGAGTGTTGAAGGGGAACTGCCCTGGCCCCAGCAGGGGATCCAGGAGGGATTCAGGAGCCACCACAGGGCTCACCGCATCGTTTGAAAGAGCCCGTGCCCTCTGGCTTCCAGCTCAGAGCCCTGCAAGCCTGGGGAATCTCCCCCTGGAGACTGCCAGGGTCCACAGGCATGTCACACTTGTCACACAGCTTGTCACACACCCCTCAACCCTCTCTCCAGGGCTCTGGGCAGAGCCCCGTGGCCTCGAGCATCACATCAGCCCTGTGAGAACCAGGGACAAGGGTCAGCCACGGCTGGGCACCAGTGCTGCTCGCCCTCGGGGGGCTGGTGGCCACCAACTCCTGTGTATGGCTTGCACAGGAGCAACGGGCCAGGCTCCAGCGTGGAACACCTGGCTGCCACCTGAGCCCCAGGGCAGGATCTGCTCATCCCAGCGGGCACGGTGGGGCTCAGGGAAGGTGCTGAGCACTGATCCCCCCTGTTCACCTGCACGAAGTGGGGTCTGTCCTGTGTCCATCCTGGAGTGCAGGTGGAGGAGGGAAAGGGAGCTGGAAGCACAGGGGGAGAGCTCCCAGGCTGCTCAGATGTGCTGGAGGGCAGGTGCCCCAGGCAGTCCCACCGCAGCCCTGCTGCTCTCCTGAGCACGAGTGTTTCCTCCTGCTGCACAGCCAGCAATGGAAAAACAACCAGGCTCTGAGCTCTTCGCCTTCATGCCTTCCCCTCTCCAGAGGATAATAAGCTGCTTTTAATATCTGACATGTTTATTAACAGATGCAGTTGTGACAGCTGATGACTTCATATGCCACTTACCACTAAAATGTTAGTAATAACTCGGAATTAGCTGTCATAAATAAAAAAGACTACAAAGACAACTCGATGGTGTGTCACTCTGCAGTAATTTACTGAGACCCTGTTGGCTCTGGATGCGAGGCTGGAAGGTCCTTTGTGGAGCTCCAGTCCGGGTTTTGCAACAGTCACAATATTTTGGCTGGATATTGTCTTAGGAGGTGGTACTAGTGGGGTGGAATTCCCTCATGCAGGAGTTTGCACTGGATGCCTTTACAAAGCTGGATACTCCGGTAATAATAATAATAATAAAAAGCTCCTACCCAGTGGATGGGGACGGAGTCTACGGACTGAGACCAGGATTTATTAATGTGCAAATTGCTCTGATATGATCACATACTTTCTGCTTTGCATACGCAGGGAGCAGCGTGGGCTGATGGAGTAGGAGCTAGCCTGAGCGATCTTTACGAGCTGAGATCCTGCACATCGCAGAAGGGCTTGTTTCTCTGTGCAAAACCCGGGACCCCGTTAGAAACCTGCCTTAAAAAACGAGTGGCCAAAATATCCAAACGCACCAGACCTCTCCATGAACTCGTCATGAATATATTTTCCGTGGTTTTTTGACAGAAAACGCGCGTGTAACTTTCTCTGGAGGAACTGAGGAATTTCGTAGTTGTTCTTATAGCATTTTAAATCTGAGAACCCCAGTAGAGTCTTTTCCGCAGTGATGAGGGAGTGACAAGTTGAAGGTAAGGGCTTCAGCATGCATGTTTGTGTCGATGGAGCTTTTGCAATGTGGGCTGCTAACGAAGAACGCGAGCCGTGTCAGCATCTGACTGCGGGTTCGCCTTGTGCAACGTGGATAATGAGCTCAGACAATGAGAGCCGTGCGAAATCACAGCACGATCTGTGGGATCCCCTCTCTCTCCCCCCTCCTCCCCGAGGTGCGTGGGGCTTGCAGGGAAGCTGGGCTGCTGCGTGTGTCCCCTGCCACCGTGTTACCGTCCCGCTCTGGGGAAGGGCGCACAGAGAGCTGCTGGGGATATCGATCTGAGCTCGGCACTGAGTCTGGACCAGCCCCACGGTGCCGCGGGTGGCCGTGCCCTGCCGCTGATCCCAGGGAAGGGGCGATGGGGGCACGGCACGGTTAATTCGCGGCGGTGGCTGCACCTCAGCCGAGCCTCCTGCCCCGCACCCGTGGGGGCACGGCAGGAGCGCGGAGTGCGCGGGGTGAGTACGGGCTCCGTGGAGCTGGGAGTGGGGGAGCAGCGGGGAAATGGTTAATAGGGGTTGTGGCAGTAACGAGACGTGGTGTGAGCAGCTGGTGCTGGTGTGCAGGGGAAAGGCTGCTGGATCCAGCGCTGGCTGCCGTGGGTCAGCGAGGGCTCCCGCAGCCAGGCTGGGACAGGGCTCCCCAGCCAGAGCCCGGGTCAGGGGGAATTCAGCCTCAGTCCTCTGTGCTGATGGAGCCACACGTGCGAGACGTGGCTGGGGGTCACCTCTGGGCTGCTGGAGTATTCCGTAGGCTCAGGCATGTGTGTTCCCCTGAGCGGCCCCGGGTGCAGAGGACGGGTGTTCAGGTGATGCGCTTTGGGTTTCAAGAGGCACCTTACAGTAAAAGGAACTAAAATAGGGCAATACTGGCAGAAGAAAATGCTGCATGACGAGGCACGCATGGAGCCTCCACTCTGCTGCACAGGGGTCAGCAGGTACTCATGCCAAAAAATCCTGTTGCCTGAAGGTCTGTGAGCCTGGGGCAGGGCTAGCAACGCTGTTTGGGGTGGCCAGGTCTATGCTGAGATCCCAGGGAGCGGGCACTTGCCGTGAGACATCTGCCTGGAGGGTTCTCCATTTGGAGTGATTTTGCCTGCGGTCCCTTGCTGACCTTGGAGCCGGTGAATTCCTGACTCCATCCACTCACCCCGCGGTGGGACCAGGACTGTGGAGGCTGGGTGGGAGGATGGCAGCAGCACGGCGGGCCTGGGAATGCCAGTGCTGCAACATGCCTGGAAACAACCCTGGAAAAAGGCTCGTTTCAGCTGGATCAGCTCCCCGGCCCCTGCGCGGCCGCTGTGAGAGCAGCAGCACCACCCTGAGGGACGCGGCAGGGAGGAGCCGGGGTGCAGATGCAGGGCACTGATCCCCTGAACACAGCCAAAGCCAGCTGGCCATGCCACCCTGTGCAGGCACAAATCCCGCGTTTCCATCAGCCGAGCTGGATGTGAGCCGGCACAGCTCCTCCTGGGCTGTGAGGCTGGGACTGTGGTGAGCTGCAGAGCCGAGGTCAACCCTCCTGGCCTATGGGGGCAGCCCGGGAGTGGGACAGAGGGGACCATGCAGCTGAGACAGGTGGCACTGGCAGCAGAGACCCTTCCCCTGTGCGGGGTGAGGGTGACCTGCCAGCTCACCAAGGATGGAAGTGCCTGTCTTTGCCCAAGACCTGGCAAACACCGACAGGTTTCCTGTCACACCCACCACCAACGTGGCTCCAGGAAATCCTCTGGGACTGCAGCTCCCTCACATGCTCATGGGCAGTGGGGCGGCGTGGGCCGGCTGCAGGATGTCCTTCATGGCAAACCAGCCTGAGCACTGCCAGGCCTGCAGAGCTCAGAAGTTGCTCCCCCTGTCCTAGTGGTGCAGGGGGCTGTCATCCCACAAAAAGGCAGAGTTTGGATCGGCTCAGTCCAGGCTGGCAGCACCAACTGGTCTGGAGGACACCCTGGCTGCCTGCTCACTCCATCCTGCTCTGTCCTGCCACACGGCCAGAGCTGAGGCTGTGGGTTATTTTTCCCTGTTTGTTTTCCTCTGCTGCTGGAGCTGGTGCTACTGCTGGCTCTGCAGGGCTCAGGTTTCCCAGGCAGTGATGTCTGGGAGAGCCAGAACACCGGGAATCCCTTCAGGAAGCTCTGCTTGGCCGATGGTTCCTGTGCACATGGCCAAGCAGAAAGCCCCAGGTGCTGCTCAGGGCTTTGCCCTGGGCTTCAGGCTTTGGCTCTGCCTTTGCAGCTCAGCACAGCAGCCCATGGCTCATTGGGCCCCTGTGAGCCTGGAAATTTTTGTTTACAAAGCTGGCAGGCAGGGTCTGTGGTGGAAGGAGCTGTAAGCCCTTGTTTGCAGGCATTTCCACAGAAATAAGAGGGGAATGGTGTATTGAGCTGAATGTGTGCACTTGTAGGATGAGCCTCAGCACCCCTGACTGTGCTTCCCCCTTTGTGTCAGACCCCCCTGCTCCCCACCCCCAGGGTTATACCTGACGTGGAGTGTGTCCTCCTGGGGCACCTGCTGAGCATGTCCCTGCTCAGCAATGGGCCTTTAGGGAGCCTTTTTGGGGGAAGAGCTAGATTTTCGGTACCCTGGTCTGTGCTACCCCGAATTGGGCTGTTCTGTTTCCTGGTCTGAAATTTGGTTGCACTGTTCTAGTGAGTTACGGATGTGTAGGAGGCTCAAACCCACCCAAGTCGTACCTAAGAGACACAGGTTTGCTGCTCCCATAACTGCAGTCAGATCCCCAGGCACAGGGCTGTGCCTGCCAGGGTGATTCCACTGCAGTTCCAGATGCTGCTGTGGTTCTGTGGAGAAGCAGCAGGCATGGATCCTGCAGCCTGCCTCCGGGCTCTGCCTCCTCCTCCTTCTCCAGAGCAGCGTGCTGCCTCTGCGCTGGCATGAGGGCCATGGGAATCCCCCTGCAAAACATTTCCTGATGTTTTAGAGTGCTGAAGCACAAGCACTCCTGGAGGGAGGCCTGTGGCACTGTGGATCACAGCGTTTCTTGGAGCAGCTACTGTGGGGGCACCGCACAAGGCGGGTGCAGGGGGCTGGAGCTGCGGGGGCTGAGGGGCTGCTGACCCCCGGAGCAGCTCCCAGGGCCAGGCCAGGGCAGAGGGATGGCCACGAGCAGCAGCCTCTCCTCAGCCTATTCCCCATCAGCGGGTCCCAGCACGGCCCCGCAGATCCAGGGAATGCAATGCAGGACTTAGTGGAAGAAGTCAGACCTCAACAATGCTGTGGATAGCTCTGCTGCCAGATTGGGCTTTATTATTTTATTTTTTCAGTGAAGTTTATGGGTTGGGGATTTTGCAGAACTTGGCACCGGGATCTAATATCAAATGAAGACCTTCTGGTTCGGAAATTTGACTTAATGCAGCCGTCTTTTATTGCTTCAAGGATTAAGCAGAACAAAGTGGCTCTGCCTGTGCATGTGCAGAGATGTTTGCCAGAGGCACGTGAGACACCCTGTGGCAGCTGTGATGGCCCAGCCAAGCGTGGTGGGACCTTCCAGTGCAGAGGGCTTCACAGTGCTGCTCCTGGCCAGGAAAACAGCCCTCGGGAACACAGCAGAACAGAGGGACTTTCCCAAAGGGAACGAGGGCCCAAACTCACTCCCTCAGCCCTTGCCTCCCACGGCAGGGCTGGCAGAGCAGGCAGGGAGCTCTGGCATGGGGTCACCAGCACGGGGAGATAGGGAGCAGGCAGAGCAGACATCGGGCTCAGGGAGCACCAGCAGCGTGCCTGTGTGCCTGTGGAACAGGGACAATGGACAGGTTTGGACACTCAGGTGCCATCACTGCTGTTTGAGGGGCCTGTTGGAAGCCCCACAAAGGCAGGCTGGGGAACGAGCCGGCAGCGTGGAGCTGCTGGTGCCACCCACAACATTCCAAAGTTGGACTCTGCCCTGGGGTTGGGAGGCTCGGGGTGGGATGTCCTGGGTGCTGTCCTCTGGTGTGGGGCTGTGGGACAAAACCAACCTGAGTGAGACCCTGTGAAACCATGACTCCTCCTGCAGGAAGCACATTGAATATTTGTGCATATTCACACCCCTCGCTGACTACCAAGGGGAAATTCAAATTCCCCATCCAGCTCCAGGACCTGGAAACCCAAATTTCCCCACCTCACAGCTGGTGCCCAGCCGGCTGTTGGCAGCAGTCTGGCAGCTCCCATGGGTTCATTCCTGCTGCTGTAACCAGGCTTGTCCTGCCTCCAGCATCTGGTCCTTCTCTCCAAGGCTCAGTAAACTTTGGAGAGCCTGTTTACATTTCGGATCCCTGGTACATTCAACAAGAGGCAATATATCAGCGATTTAGTTATTGTGGATTAGGTCTCAAATATCCTGGGGATATAATGTTGGTCTTTCTCACCTTGTGTGTAGGAGGACTAATGGCAAATTATCTGGATGGTTTACATTTTCTGGTTTGTATTGGAACTCCCAAGGACCAATTTATCCTGATTGAATTGCAAACAAGGCTTAGTGCCATCTCAGATTCAGGGGCCAGGTCTCTCCATAAATGAATTCACAGCAATTCAGGTTACCCCAAATTCTTCCTGTAGATGGGATAATGGCATAAATCCTGCTAATGTTTAGACTGGAAATTGTTTGTAGCAACCTGAGCTTGACTGATGGCTGCAGTAACAGAAAGAATCATAACTCGTGTCCTGCAGTGAGGGTGAGAAGAGCTAGCAGTCCGGCCAGACAGCTCACCACAGACCCCCAGGTTCTCGTGGTGGGGATTTGGAGACCTGTGGATCATGTGTGACCTGCCAAGACACTGACTCTGCAGCACCTGGAATGCCAGTGGCCTTTCTGCCCTGAGGCAGCAGCCGTGGCCAAACCCAGGCTCTCTCTGGGCCACAAAGCAAGGAAACAAGGAGGGAAAAGTGTGTGCTCGCTTGGTTTGCGCCGCGGTCTCAAGGTTTCCCATAGCACTTCCGTGCCCTGGACTGCCCAAGGAATGGGGTATGCGGCGGCACGAGCTTCACGCTGGCTCTTGGCACACTGGGGCTGTGTTTGCTCCCTCCGGACATCCATCCCTGCTGCTGTCCCCACGCCAGGGGACTGTGCCCAAACTGTGAGTGTTGTGTAAACACGGCGTGTGCTTCCTGTGAACGCGCTTCACCCGCAAAGCCGCCGTAATTAAACACCGGGGGCGGCCGGAGCGGGCGGCGGCTCCACGGTGCCTCCGGAGCCGCTGGCACGGGCACAGCTCGGGCTGTGCTGCCCTGACGGGGCTGCTCACAGCCGCTGGCGTCCCCAGGGGCCTGTGGCCGTGCTGTGCATGGCCGGACTGTCCCACAGCACCTGTCCGGAGGGACCCTGCTGCCCCGCAGGCGCCGTGCCCCGCTCCCTGCACAAGTGCGGAGGAGCCGCGGGGATCCCCGCTCCGCGCAGCTCCCTAAATACACCCGCAGCCCGGCTGAAGCACTTGACAGTGTATATAAAGCAGCTTGCAGCAAACAGGCTTGGAAGTGCAGAACAAGTTGGTGTTTACACAAGTGACTAATTATTTATTTGAAAATCCTGTGGAGGAGCCGTGGGCTGTAACGACAAGCACATGGGGAGCGCTGGGCTCCTGCCCCGGCAGTCGCAGCAGGGACACGGTGAAAAGTTCAGAACCACCAGGGCGGGGGGACAGCGGCCACGGCCCCACAGCGCCCGGGGGCCGCCAGCTCTGCCGGCACAGGTGAGGCAGCGCTGCCGGCAGGTGCCCACCGCAGGCACAGCTCAGTGATGGTGCCATGCGGAGCCGCAAGGCTCGGCGGTGCCCGGGGCACATCTCCCTGCAGCCGCTGCCGGCCCGCGCCTGCTGCTGGGGCAGCCCCCAGCTCCAGGTGTTCTGCTGAGTGGCCATAACCACCCTTAGGTGGGCTGGAGCAGGGGCTGCTTGGGCCAGTGGTCCTGCAGCAGGTCCCCCACCCAGGGCGGGCCAGGGAGGGGACCGGCGCCCTGGGGACCGAGTCCATCCCAGGCTGAGGCCGGGCTCACTTCCAGCACTGTCGCCACCAGTTGTTTGGGCATCGGTGATTGCGCAGTTATTATAAAGGGATTAAAACAATTTTCTGTTTCATTTGATTTCACAGAGCAAATGTTGTCGCCTTTATTCCAGCACAATGTCCGCCGTTGGCAGGGCTTTGCTCTGCCAGCTGCAGAGAGGAGTGGGGCCCAGCTTGGCAGTGCCAGATCTCTCGGTGCAGCACGGAACTTGCCCTTCCTTCACACCGGGCACAGGGAAAATCACTAGAAAACCACAGGGAAAATGCCCTGTCAGCAGCCAGCTTGGGCACTCTCAGGAAAGGATGGTACATGCGGAGTCCTGGGTGCTGGCTGGCCGTCGGGCAGCTGGGCTTCCCTTCTCTCTCCAGAAGTTCCTGCAGTGCCATTGATTTGAGGAACAGCCTGTCCTGCTGCCCAGCCTGTCCTGCTCATCGCTCTGCCGTGCCATGCACCCTGAGCCCCTCTGCGCCGCGGCTTGGGCAGGGCAGCGCGGCACTCGCAGCCGGAGTCGCTGCCCCACACCGAGCCCTCTGCCCCACACCGAGCTCATGCCGGGCTGGCTGCCTCACATCGCTCTCTCTTCCCCATGCTGGGCTCTCTGCCCCACACCGAGCCCTCTGCCCCACACCAGGCTCTGTGCCCCACACCAAGCTCATGCCAGGCTGGCTGCCCCAATCTGAGCTCTGTGCCCCACGTCGGGCTCTCTGCCCCACGCCAGGCTCGCTGTCCCACTCCGAGCTCTTTGCTCCATGCCAGATTCTCTGCCCCACGTGGGGGTTAGAGCCCCACACCAAGCTCTCTGCCCCACACCAAGCTCTCTGCCCCACACCCAGTTCTCTGCCCCATGCCAGGTTCTCTGCCCCACGTGGGGCTCAGAGCCCCACACCGAGCTCTCTGCCCCACACTGATCTCTCTGCCCCATGCCAGGTTCTCTGCCCCACTCCAGGCTGTCTCTCCCAGTGAGCCTGGGACGGAGCAGCTCCCGCGCTCAGCCCTGTGCAGGCAGCGCTGACCCTGCCCAGTGCTTCAGGGAACTGGAGATGGGAGGTTTGGAAATTCCCTCAGAGCAGAAACGCAGCGTTTTGGGCAGCTCGTGGAGGATCCCACCCCGTCCCCAGACAGCCCCAGCCCTGGCTGGGGACTGCAGGCTCGCTCTCTGCCAGGCTTGACTACCAGCCCCAGAGGTGCCCACTTGATGGGAAACATCTTTTGTGCCTGGCACCCGCAGCAGCCATCTGCCACTTGGGGAGGGTGGCCCAGGGGTCTGGCTCGATTTTAAACAAGTTCCAGCTATAACTACTGTTTGCAGCACTGGCAGATTTCAAAGATGCACTGAGCGTTTCAATGGGTGCTGATCATTAGCAACAGGGTCTTTTGGATGCATCTGGAGCACAGTTCTCCCCACACTCCGGGTGCCACTGTCTGCCAGCACCCCCAGTGCACCCCACAACCCCCATGCTCGCCCCCAGCCATTGTGGGAGCGATGCTGTCTGTCATGTTAACCTGTTCTCCTCTTCTTTTGCAGTTCCTGCCAGTGTACCTGGAAACTGCGAGCAGCTAACGCCCACTGCCAAGCCCCCGATGGGACTAGGGCCGAGCTCCTGCACTCCTGACAGGGATGAAGGTAGAGCCATGTTACCTGCTACCTAAGCCCGCTGGTGCTGCTGTAGTTTGTGGATGTGGTCCCAGACCTGGCTCTGTGCACAGACTCTCAGCTCTGATCCCACCCGAGACGATTTAGCGGCAGCAGAGACCCCAGCTGTGGAGCACGCTCCCCCAACCACCCCACGACGGAGGGGCTGCAGCGCTGGAGAGTTACTATGCAGCTTGGACTGCTTGTGGTGGTGGTTTTTCTAAGCTCGATGGATCTAACAGGCAGCAGCAAAGTGGTGAAGGGCAAGAGGCAAAGACGAAGTATGTATGAAATGCTTTTCTTCTCTCCTTCCTCTCGCGATGCCGTGAAGCTCATGCTGGTGTGAATGTGTTTGTGACACAGGGAGTTGGGCAGAGCCTGTGGAGCCCACAGAGATCCCCCAGTCCCACTGCCCACGTCCCCTGACATGCCACAGCTCTGAGCTTTGGTGTCCCCTGAGGTCACAGGGGGGGTCAGCTATGCCTCCAGGCCAGAGGGTCCCCGGTGGGGCTCGTGCAGGGCAGCCAGGCAGAATTGGCACAAGAGCAGCCACAGGCGTTTGCCCTCCTTTGTGTAAGCTCATGTTAGAACTGTTTTACATTAAAACTGTCTTAAATTAAATTATATAAAATTGATTTTATATTAAAACTGGGACTGCTGAGCCCTGGGAGAACAAGGAAAACCTGACGTCATGGCTAATGCTATAAAGGGCAATTTCCAGCAAGGGCCCAGTTTATGCCTTTGCCATGGATGCAGAGCTTGGCACCAGGGCCCAGCGCTCTGGGAGGGGTGGGGCTGGATCCCTGGGGGTCTCTGTGTAGAGGGGCCAGGGTCCACAGTGCCAAGGGGGTCCCAATCCAGACCAGTGAGCCCTCCTGGCAGCTGGGGGGCTGAGGACCCCCCTGCCTTCGGTGTCTCTTCCCAAAGCTGAAGCAGCCCCCACACCCACAGGCCTGGTGATGGGACTGGGGCAGGCAGCAGGGGCTGCCAGGCTCTTGGGTCATGGTGGGGGGACAGGACAGCTCTTGGGTCGTGGTGGGGGGACAGGACAGCTCTCTCACCTCTAGTCCTGACACATGAACACCGTGCTGCTCTGCGCTTGCTTTTGAAATGTAGTAAACATGGTATTTAAAAGAATACATCTTTTAAATACACAGCTTTTCTATAAACAAGGACATGGCTTGCATAATAAACTAATAAAAATAACCTGCATTCTAGTCTGCAAAGAATGCGATTGGTTTCAAAACAAGCAGCATTTTATATGATAATTAAAAGCAGAAAACTCTCAAGACATGGGATTGAGTATTTTTCTTGGACTGAACATAGGAGCTGAGAACACATCTCTATTTTGGGGGCAGTGACACCTCCCGACTGCCAGAGAGAATTTAACATAGGCAGGGTCAAAGTGAGACCCAGCCTGGGACGCAGCATGGACAGAGTTTGTGGAACAGTTTCACCCAGGGCCACACGCTCTGGTCCCTGCTGGTCCCTGGCATGGAGGCACTGCCAGCTCCAAGCAGGGAGGCAGCAGGAGGTGCTGGACCCCTGGGCACACACCTATTGTTAGAGTCTGCCCTACATGGGCACCAGGGCTGGGAGGCAGTGGGCTGGGGTGGACAGGGCACGGTTGGTGGCTGTTTCTGGGTCCTGCTCCTCAGCATGACCACTGTTGTGACCCTCACGCCTGTGCTCGGCACAGCTCTGGCTCCTGTGGCCATCGGGGATGGGGCCGTGGGGTCTGGCCAGAGCAGTGCTGGGAGGGTGTCAGTGCTGCAGGACCCTGGCCCTTGCTCTGTGCCAGCTCCTGCCCTTCCTGCCAGTGGCACCAGCGCTTTGGGGTCCCAGCTGGTGCCTGCAGAGCCCGGCACTAACCACTGCCTCTCTCCTGCTCTTCCAGTCAGCACCGAGCTGAGTCAGGGCTGTGCCAGAGGTTGTGACCTGTGCTCTGAGTTCAATGGGTGCCTGAGGTGTTCCCCCAAACTCTTCATCCTTCTGGAGCGGAACGATATCCGACAGATTGGGATTTGCCTGCCTTCTTGTCCACTGGGATACTTTGGCCTTCGCAATACGGACATGAACAAGTGCATCAGTGAGTGTGGGGCTGGGAGGGAGGGGGCATGGGCAGGTGGCAGTGCTCTGCAGGGCAGCACGTGCCTCTGCTCGGGGGCAGAGGTGCTCTGGCTGCCTGGAAGGGGTGAGGCAGGGTTGGGCACGGCAGCCTGGAAAGAGCCCTGCTCAGCACGGGCACGCTGTGTAGGGGGGATCTTGCAGGACCTCTGGGCAGTTTTGTTATACGGGTTGCCAGACTGGCAGCCTTTGGGAGGAGGGAGATCCTTTCAGGCATTTTGTGCCTCTTTTCCTGCTCTACTGCTCACCAGACTCAGGCAGCTCTGAGTGAAATCCTTGGCTTGCACCTTGTAGCCAGAGCACCAGAAAGGGCTGGATGTGGAAACATGTGATCAGTCCCCTGGCAGGTCTGTGCACAGCACCCTCACAGCCAGGTTTCCATCTAGCTCCCTTTCCATGCAGCCTGTCCTGGAGCTGGAGCTGGGACTGCATCCTTCGCACTGTCCCCTTTGGCTGACTGATGCTCAGCTGAACACCAGCCCAAAACCTTCCCACCCTGATTCTGTCCTGGCAGTGGCTGCTGCTGGCTGGCTGTGAGAGCTGCAGCACAGGGCTGTCCTGCACAGGGAATGGTGCAAAGAAAACTCACTTCTGAGTGGCACAGCCAGGCCTGGCAGGATGCTCAGAGACATTTCCTGGCTGCTGCAAGACCCCTGGGAGCCAGGACTGCACTCTGGTTGGCAGTGTAGAGCTTCTTGAGTCTTTTGCTCACATCCGACTTCATGATGGCTTTGGTGTTTGGTTTGTTGTTTTTTTTTCCCCCCAGAATGCAAAATTGAGAACTGTGAGTCCTGTTTCAGTCGAAACTTTTGCACAAAATGTAAGGAAGGTTTGTATTTGCACAAAGGGAGGTGTTACGTCACATGCCCCGAAGGCTATGCTGCTGCCAACGGCACCATGGAGTGCAGCAGTCCTGGTAAGCAGCCCTGCACTCGGCATGTCTGGTCGTGGGTAGTGCTGCAGGGGGGGGTTAGATGATGATCTGAACCCCTCATCGAGGGGGTGACAGCACAGCCCTGCGTGGGGCAGAGCCCTCTGGGAGCCAGCCTGGATGGGAGCAACCCCTGGTGTCTGTGAACTGTGACCCAGAGTTGTGTGGTGTGGCAAGGGGTGCTGGGGGGCTTAGGGACCTGCTGGGGAAACACAGCATCCCTTGCAGCCTAAGGTGGGGGAGAGCTGCAGTGGTGGGCTCTGGGGTGGCAGCGCAGGGACGGGAGTCACAGCTGGGCTCTCTTGTCATCCGGCAGCACAATGTGAAATGAGTGAGTGGGGGCCGTGGGGGCCCTGCTCCAAGAAAAGGAAGCTCTGTGGCTTCAAGAAGGGCAATGAGGACCGAACACGGCGGATTCTGCAGGCTCCCTCTGGGGACGTGTCTCTGTGTCCTGCGACCACAGAGGTGCGGCGATGCACGGTGCAGAAGAACCAGTGCCCCGAAGGTGAGCAGAGAACGGGGGTCATGCTGTCCCTCCCCACACTCTGTAGAGGTCAGGCACAAGTAGTCAGCCAATTGTCCACGTCATAAATGTGCTGTGAAGCTCCTGACCCCTGGGGAGCACAGGGGATATGGATGTGAGGCACTTGGAAGAGCTGCAGGTGGAAGGGCACAGCCCCCAGAGGGATGATCCTTGGCACTGTTTGTCATGTGTGCCACAGGTTTCAGCTATTTTAGCTTCCTTCCTGGCCAGAGAGCAGCCAAGGGTGCATGCCTGAGTGCTGCTGTGATGGGAGCTCTCTACCAGAATGCTTAGGGCTGTTTTTCCCAGGAATTAGTGTCTTCATGGTGGTATGGTTATCTTGTTGCAGAATGGACAAGGATTGCAGCTGCGTTGGTTGTTCTGAGGGGAAAGGGTGCTGAGCAGTGACAAAACGCACAGGACTGACCAGCAGGGCAGGGGGAGGTGGTCAGGGCCAGTCTGTTCCCTAATGCCTCGCTCCACCTCACGCTGCCCCTTTGCTTTACTGCAGGGAAAAGGAAGAGAAAGGAAGAGCAAGGAAAGCAGGATAATGGGAATAGAAATCGGAAAGACACCAAAGACACTAAGTCTGGCACCAAGAAGAGGAAGAACAAACAGAGAGGGGCCACGGTGCCCGCGACGCCCGCTGGCCCTGCCCAGTAGCTGGCCCTGTGCATCACCTGATGGCAAGACTCCATTGCTGCTATGTATATGAAAGCTTTATTGAAGAGCACTGCTACACCATGTACACGTGTCCAGAGACAGACATATACTCCAGACTGACCCACGGACTGACAGAGGCCACACACACAATACCTAAGGAGGCTGCACACACCCCCCCACCCAGGACTGTGGAAGAACGCTGCTGAGGAGTGGGAGCACACACAGAAAAGCCCACAGCCCCAGGGCTCTGTGGGGACACTGCAGGGAGGAGAGGTGGAGCATAAGCCCGTGAAGGACCCAGACATGGGATTGATTTCATGATCGAAGGCCTCAAATGGAGCCCGAGCACGTGGCCCCAGCACAGCCCCACTCAGCCAGGGGATGAGACTGAACCCACATGGCCACTCTCACTGACCTGTGGCCCAGTCACACACAGCAGTGGCCTCTTTCTCTTCCCTCACCCCTTATTTTGTGTTTTAAGCTGTATGACTTTATCATTGCAAATACATGTTAAAAGTTTGTGGTAAGAGGTCAGTGGTATCTGCCCTGAATCTGCTTCAAAGAATTATTTCAAATTAAAAAAAAAAACAAAACAAAATCAAAATGACAACCAGCTTCCTGAGTGTGTGGTTCATACCTTGGCCCCTATGGAGGCTGGTGTCCCACAGGACAGAGACTTGTGGAAGGGAAGCTCACCAAAGCTTTAAGAAAACCCCAGCAAATGCTGCCAGCTGCACTGCAGCCACACATCAGCCGTCCTGCGTGAGGGACCCCAGCTGCACCCCGCTGAACCCCGAGGAATTCCCCACTGAAGGATCCACTTAACACACAGCAGATTGAGATAATGAGAGGTTACAACAAACCGCAGGTTGCTGAAGCATCGTGGCTCAGCCCAGACAGTCACAGCTGTGGGACAACCCCGGGCTGGGGACAGCCGGTCCGGCTGCCGGACACCACCCCGGCGTGTGGCACGAGGGAGGCAGGCGGGAGGGGGAAGGCACAGCTCAGGTCCTGCAGAAGAGAAACACATCTATAAATTGAGTAGAAACTACCTGTCTGCATCCCACTGGCTGGAATTTCCTGGATTCTCCTGCTCTGCAGGAGCTGACACCTGAGCA
Organism: Polioptila caerulea; assembly: GCA_013397295.1. Lineage (NCBI taxonomy): Eukaryota > Metazoa > Chordata > Aves > Passeriformes > Certhiidae > Polioptila > Polioptila caerulea. The sequence goes on from VYXF01000688.1 coordinate 173,424, forward strand.
GAGGAACTGGGACAAGGACTGTGCAAGGCAGACCTGGCGAGCCCTGCGTGGGATTCATGGCTTCACTGCCTGCTCTGCTCAGGGAGCTCTTCCTTCAGCAGTGGCACAGGGTGGCTCTCCACTCACTGCCCTGGGATTTTAAAATGTGCTTTCTCTGTATAAATATGTAGAGACACATTTCATTTCTTGAGAGTTCAGCAGAAGCTCTCTGGTCCCGAGGGATGGTGCTATGGCTCACAGAGATGTGCCCAGGATGGATCAGGGATGTGCTGCTGGAGCTCCAACTCCCCTGGCAGGGCAAAGGGTAGGGGAAACCTCACCCCAGCCTAACCCTGGTGAATCCAATCTTTGCTGTACTCGCTTCCATGCCACTCTCTGCTCTGTGGTTTTGGAGGCCAGAGTGAGCCTACAGGCGTGCAGGGCAGCCCGTGAGAGAGCTCCCTGTCCCTGCCCACACCCACAGCCCTGGTTCTCTCTTGTGGCTCGTGGTGCCCACTGAAGACTCAGCTCTGGCACAGGACACCCCAGCTCCCTTCTCCCAGCCACTGCAGGGCTGGCTTGGCTCGGTGCAGGATGTGGAGGCTGCACAGTTGTTTCAGCTCCGGAGCTGTACCAAGCTCTCCGTGACTGCTCTGCTGGCAGGAAAACCTTTCAGCCTATCGTCCACTTTGTGTTTAAGTAAACAAGAAGCTGTTACATCTCTGAAAGGGGATTCCATTTCAGCACAATGATAAACGACCAGCATACCAAGCAGGGGGAGAAAGAGGTTCTTAAAAGTCATCCTTTGAGTTGTTTACGGATCATGTTCATATGATTTCTGAAAGCTTCCCAGCTGAACGATCCAATCTTGCTCTATTTTCTAGCCTGTGAGAGAAGTATTTTGTTTGTGCCATTGTTTGTAAGCAGAACCATTTTGCCTCCCACTTTTACCAGCACCCAGCAGTCACCCGTGGGTGAAGCTCAGCTCTCTCACCCTCCTGGTGCCGTATCCCCACCGAGTCCTCAGTGAGGATTAAGGAAAAGAGAATGCATTAGGAAACTTTGCTACATGAGGCTCTGGTAATGACTTGATTCCCTCCAGTAACTCCTGGCACTATTAGCACAACTATTTCAAAACTAAACTGCATGTAATAAATCAACACAACCTATTTTAGAGAACTCTAGGGATTATTAGAAAAACCGACAAACTTCTTTCTGTTGTAGCCTTTCCCCTACTTTCTTCCTTTTTTCAGAGAAAAATGGGAAGAAAAAGGGACAAAGGCAATAGGAAGTTAAAGATGCATATTAAGAATATCCAAGATTTTTCAGTAGGGGTGATTTTAAAATTAAATTGCTTTAGAACAATTAGGAGAAAAATATAAAAAATAAATCCAATTTCTATTTTTTTTTTTTTTTGAGTCAGCTCAAGAATTGTGCTTATTCCCACTCCCAGAGAGCTGGTTCAGGTATGAATTTAGGAACATTTTGCCTTTGACCAACGTGAACTGCACACTGAGCTCCCCAGTCCAAGCTGAGATGTCCTTAGCTGGGTGATGTCACCTCAACTCACACACATGTGAATGCTCTCTTTCCACGCACTAAATAACCCTGTGGTGGTGTTGTCTCCATGGCATCACTGTAAAATACACGTCTTTAAACAAATAAATCAATAAATTGGTTTGCTGAACCAGCTTCATTTGTTTATTCACCAAAACTCGAGTCAAACCCAACGAATCAAAAATATCCATGGACATAGCTCTCCTGGGAGCCTTCTGCCTCCATCTGAGAGCCAGAGGAAGCACAAGGATCACGGATGGGAACGTCACTGCTCCAACTCCTGCATGTATTCCCACCCTGTGCTTTGATCAGCGTGATGCTGAACTGCACAAGCAACTGCTGGATGCACAGACAGACAGAGAGATGCTTTGTCAGGAACTCCACTGCACAGGAAACAGCTTCATTTTCCCAGCTGAACAACCTGGTGTGACTCACTGGACAGAATTCCATTAACTCAGGATCTGCAGGATGGTTTCTAGTCCGTTTCCTCAGCTTTTGAGCAACACATCCCATGCCATGAGGGGAACAAAGGGCCAGGAATAATGGACAGCTTGCAGTCGTGGGTTTGGAACTGTTTCATTTCTCTCCTATTTGCTGAGATTTGCAGCCTAAAGCAGATGAATGCCACCAAACACACGTTGGTTCTATCACATTCTTAACCCTCTCTGGGTAATATAAATCTGTATTTTTCATCATCTACAGTCATTGAACTGTGTGCACACACACTCCTCACACTGAAATTCACTGACTTTCCACCTCCAGAGAGGTGGAGGTTATGTATATACTCCTTAGCTCATGTTTATGTTTAAATGATTTCTCACTCAGAAGAAATCTTAGCTTTGATTAAAGGAAACAAAGTAGGAGAGTGAAACAGGTTATCTCCAAAACTATTACTTGGATTACATTGCCTGAGAACATTAAAAGGGATAATGTAGATATATATTTACAGATTTTAAAAAGTCAATAGACTTCACAGAGAGAGATGATAGGCATCACATTTTAAAAATCTATATTAAAATTTCAGAAATACCAGTGTATTTAAGCAGTTGCCATAAATAAATCACCCTGATTTACACAGTAATACCTCACACCCTACTGAATGCCAGACCATAGTTTGGATGGAGCTGCTTGCTGGAATTTCCAGGATTTTTGAAGAACAGGAATAAAGAGGCAGCCAGGTAGGTCATATGCTGTTTTTTACAGCCTGAGGTGAAGTGCTGGTTTAGAGGCACAGACAGGGCCTCAGCAGCCACAGCCCCTCCCGTGCCACAGAGCAGCCCAGCCCGTCAGGGCAGAAGTTACTTTCCATGACTGTTCAAATCAAACCACAGGAAAACATTCCTCTTTAACTGCTTTAGCTCCCAGAGTGCTGGCAGATGTTTGTTCCCCAGAGTGAAGCCCAGGGCTCTGCAGCCTGCACAGCTCCGAGGGCCCCAAGGGCTCGGCCCTGCTGGCACAGCTCAGCCTGGGCTCTCTAAGCCCTCTTACACCTTTCTGCCTTTTTTCTGGATTTCAGTTTCTCCTCCCTCCCAAGTTCCCTTGTTGCTTTCAGTCACCATTTTGGGAATTCCATACCCAAGGCAACGATGCAGGATCCCTTTGTTTTTCCTGTTTAAGAGCTGTCACACCTTGTGCCAGGGAGCCCTACCTCCTGCTCCTGCCAGCTGTGCCCCTGGGATGCCATGCCTGAGGAACTGAGCTGCTAAAGCTGCCATGGGGATAAACTACCTACAATGTCTTCTGCTTTGATTTTGAAGATTAGCCACAGAATCCACTTGCATCCTTGTGCTCTGCAGGGAACTGCTGCCATAGAGGGAGATGGCTGATGCTGCTTTATCCTGTTAAATAAAACAGAGGAGCTCAATATGAGGCTGAAAAAGGGCTCTGAGTGCAAGTCCGGTCTTGTTCTGAGCTCTTGGAAATCTACTTTTCCCTCATTTAATTGACAAAATCTGTAGATCATACGAGGAAGACAGTCCCTGCCAAAAATCCAACATCACTAGTTTTTAATAATACAATGGGAATAACCCCTCAGAACATATGTAATTATGGGAATGAGTCATTCCGATGGCATCACATCACCACATTCACTGGGATTTGACAAAGATGAGGCCAACATAAAACTCAAAATTATTTCATTTCAGCCCTGGTCAGGGCAGTGGTGCTGAGGCCACACAGTGGAGGCAATGAACAACCATCTGTGACCCTGTTGTCCTGGCTGGTTGTGGCACAGTGTCCTGCTGCAGCCAATGGTAACAGAATGAGAGAAAGCTAAAGACTGAAATGTGGGGATGCATCAATAGCAAAGGAAAATCTGTGAGTCATAGAGCAACAAAACACCAGTTTAGTGGAGCAAAATATCTGACTCACACGTTATCAGATACACGACAAACAGCTGCAGCCTCAGGGATGCTGCAGGTTAGACACCAAGTGCTGGCCCCAGTGATGGAATTTGGGTCAGGGAATGTGTGAGAGTGAGGAAGCAGCAGCAGGAAGGTGCTGGTTTGAATGCAGGTCCTACATATGATCAGTAGGATCTTTTTCTTAGGACAGAAAATCCAGGCTCGTAGCCCACCCCTATAGGGGCATGGCTGGGTAAAGGGCCTGAGCTCTCCCACCAATGCTTCCAACCTGGGAATTTAGCACCCAATTCCAGGACATGCCCAAGACAAGTTCTCCCTGCCACAACCTCCTGCCCAAAGCTGGCTGGGTCTGTTCTCTCACAAAAAGAGACGGCGACTTTCTGGCTGCACCCCAAGATCTCTTGCTAACAATAAAGAGGGAGTTTTCTTAAGGGAAAGGAAGAAAGAGTTGGGGAGAGCAGAGCAAAAGTATTACTCAACTATTTAGTCTAAAATTCTGAAAATCAAAAGGCTCTTCTGACAGATTGATATCGACTCTAATAGAAAACACACTCGTCCTGGGAAAACTCTTCTCGAGTCTGATAGCTTAAACAATTATCTACAATTTGGAATTGATTTTCTTATGCCCACATCAATGTGTACTTTTTCAATGCCCAAGGCACAGATAATTCTATTAAGAGAAAAACCAGAACGTGTAGGCTTAAGCCAAACAGCCTCCAACTCCAGACTCAGTCTTACAAAACATGTCCCAAGGCCTGACTCATCAGGGCTCCCTTGTGCAGCAGGGACTCTACACCTCACAGCAAAACGCTGAAAATCATTAGGAGAACAAAATCCCAGCAGCTCTGTTATTGTTCTGGGTTTAAAGGAGCATTAGCAGCACCAGAAGGACATTGCACTGGCTGGGAATGCTCTGCTGCTAATGAGTGTCTAGGAAGGATGGGCCAGAGCTGTGTTTTGGGCAAGTATTCCCCAAGGTGCAGAGCTTGGCCCTAGCCCAAGCTCTGGTATCAATTAACACGGTTTCAGCTTTGTTCATTTCCCCTAGGTGAGGAGCTCTCAAATTGCTATTACAATCTGGCAGTAACACGAACACGGGCTCACGCTTTGGACACAGAGCTCGCACAGATTTGATTTGTTAGTGCACCATCCGTGCAATTCTTTACACGCACACAAAAACACGCAGTGTTGTCATTGCTAATTTTTAAAATTCTTTGCCAGTAACCCAGAAAAACATCCCCGTGTGCCTGTAAACACCCACCAGCACTGCCTTGTGCTCGAGTCTCTGCTGCAGCAGTGTCCTTCTGGTTGACTCAGTGTCCCCTCTGGCTGTCCCAGTGCCCCTCTGGCAGTCCCAATGTCCCACCGGCAGCCCCGGTGTCGCACCGGCAGCCCCCATCCAACAGCGAGAGGCAGGGAGCGTTCCTGCCGCTCTCCCGCACTATTCCCATTACATGTCTGTGAACAAACACCATTTCCCAAACAATGGGGGCTCCCGTGCCAGCGCCCCCGCCGGGCCTTCGAACAACCCTGCGGCCCCGGGCCCGGACAGACTGCAGAGCTCCGTGGCGGGCACACGGAGNCAGCCACCGCCACCGGCACAGCCACCGCTACCGGCACCGGCACCGCCACCCGCACCGCTCCCGGCACCGCCACCGCTCCCGGCACAGCCACCGCTACCGACACCGGCACCGCCACCCGCACCGCTCCCGGCACAGCCACCGCTACCGCCACCATGGTGAAGCCGCGCTACAAGGGCCGCTGCTCCATCAACCCCTCCCGCGCCAGCACCAACCCCGGTACGGGCGGGGCCGCGGGCCGGGATGGACCGGGCCGGACCGGACCGGGCCGAGGCTGATGTTGTCTTGTCTCCGCAGATCGCGTCGGGGGCGAGGGAGGGAACAACATGCGGGACCGAGCGACCATCCGGCGCCTCAACATGTACCGGCAGAAGGAGCGCAGGTGAGCGCGGCCCGGCCCGCGGGGGAGCTGGGTCATGGCCTGGCTGCGTTCCCGGTACCGGCCAGGGTCGCGTCAGGGACGAAGCGCCTCGGTACTGGCACGGCGCCGCTCCGTCGTGTGCTCCGTAGCGCCGGGAGCCTGATCCCGAGCCTGATCCCAGCAGCCCAGCGATGTAGCAAGGAGACAGCTGGGAAACTCTTGGTGCATCTGCATGGAGGGTCATGAGACCCCAAGCACACAGAATTCCCGAATTTCCCACGGCAGCATAGCTCTAAAGCTCCTCCCAGAATAGCTGAAGAGCCTCAGCTCCCCTCAGCACCTTCACAGAGGGTCCCCCTGTTCCCCTCTGTGCCACACTCTGGGATCGCTGGCAGGGGAGCAGCACCCACTGTGTCTGTGCCAAGGCAGTTCTGAGAATCCTGTTTCACATCAGCATGTTTGGTTTCTTTTGCCAAACTTCCTGCTGTTTGGAGAGCAGAGAGGGAGGAGGGCTTTTGAAATATTGCTGAATTCAAACCAGGTCTTGTTTTGCGAATCCTGGTGGGCAGAACTGGTTAAAAGACTTCATGAGAGTGGGATTTGCTAGAAAACGGTCCTTGATGGCTTTTGCAGCCCTGTGAGCCCTTGCTGGCTGACACAAGCAGCTGCAGGGAGGGTCTGGCCAGGCTGGAGTGAGACCAAGGGCTGTGACTGCCATCACTGCCCCTCAGGGTTGGAGTCACTGACCCTCGTGGGATGCACAGCAGCACGGGCTGGAGCTGAAGAGTCTCTGCATTTGGCCTCTGGCCTGGCACACACAAGGGCTGGAGGGGTCAGGGCTGCTCCTGTGCACTGATGTGTCTTCATTTTTTCCTTAGGAACAAACATGGCAAATTGATCAAACCTCTGCAGTTTCAGTCAACTGTGGCACCAGGCACCGTTGCAAGAGTGGAGCCAAATATCAAATGGTTTGGTGAGTTTTGTCCAACTTCCAGACTCAGCAAGCTTCAAGACTGTTGAACTTTGTGTGCTGAGAGTGTTTGTTTCAGAATGGTGGTGTGAGAGCTGTGTGGGACAAGTGCTGAAAGGGAAGGTGAGGGGCTCCTGCTGTTGTTGATGCCTTTTGGGGCTGCCTAAAAACACAGGCCACACAAAATTAAGGGAATAAAAAGTTGTTATATTTATTGAAGGGTCTTCAGGGGCATTTCAGGCTGACAAAGCCCCTCCAGGGGCTACACCCAAAATGGACAACAGGTCACAGGTTTTCACACTTTTATTTGGGGCCATTTGCATATTGGGGGTTANTACAGCTTCAGGTCCTGAAGTCATTTACCCCCAGTTTGCTGCCCCCAACTCCCTTTTGTTTGCATCTCTCAGGGCCTGAGGCAGTGAGGTGTCCCTGATTGCCAGGCCTGGAGAGGAATTGTTGTGTCTGAGCAAAATGGGAGAGCAGCAGCTCACCCTGAATATGGAGTTTAGATTATGCACTAAAGAATTGCAGAGTTATAAATATATGAGAAGTATACAAGCTAAAATCCTGAGGCATCATTATCACCCCTTGCCTGTACCTGAGCTTTGGGGGTTTGCTTTCCAATCACTCCCTAAGGGTGGTTATTTTGGCTCCTGTGGCCATTCCCCATGGTTTACCCATGTATGGCTCTTAAGTGTCCTGGAGATACTTTTAAAATTTTCTGTGAACGATGAGAAAGAAAGGGATTGGCTGCCTATTTGGGCTTAGTCTGAAGTAAACCCCTTTGGGTTTGTCAGTGGTCATTTTGATCCTTTTGTTTTCTTTTCCTAGATAGAGAGTTCATGTTTTATTCGTGTCCCCAGTTGGAGCAGTTACAATCATGAATGGCCAGGTGCAATGTTTTGTTTTTTTTTACACTCAGGAAATACTCGTGTGATCAAGCAATCATCCCTGCAGAAATTCCAGGAGGAGATGGAGACTGTGATGAAGGATCCTTACAGGGTGATCATGAAGCAGAAGAAGCTGCCCATGTCCCTGTTCTACGACCGCATCAAACCACACGTGGGTGTCACTCGCTGTGCACACGGTGATTTACCTGTGGACAGTTGTGCTGCCTCTGCTCAGTCTGGGGAAATCCTGGGTTCTCAGTTCTGGAAGCCTTGGGAGGGGCAGCTGTAGTGGATTCCTTTGGGAAGGATGGTTCTGGTTCCCTGTCACTGCCGGCATCAAGTGTGAGGGCAAAGAAAGATGCATCATTTAATAAAAATTCTCATTTCCCAATAGGAAATTACCCCAAAAATTCTTTCCTGTGAGGCTGGGGAGGCCCTGGCACAGGCTGCCCAGAGAAGCTGTGGCTGCCCCATCCCTGGTAGTGTCCAAAGCCAGGTTGGGCAGGGGTTGGAGCAACCTGAGGTAGTGGAAGGTGTCCCTGCCCATGGCAGGGGGTGGCACTGGAGGGGTTTTAAGGGCCCTTCCAGCCCAAAGCCTTCTGTGAGTCTATGATAGGTTGTGATACTATCATATTATGAGCTGATTTCTGATTAGGATTGTGTTCCAGCTGATGTTCTAATACCTCTAACAGCTCCTGGGCCTTTCTTGAGGCTGCTTCACCCTGCAGACACTCACGTGATGAATTTGAACTCAAATACATGTGTTTGATCTTGTATCAGGAATTCTTGTTCATTCAGCCTTCATTTCTAGTACATCAAGTTTTAGTTATTGCCATTTTTTTTCATGATGTCTAAAGCATTATTTTGGACTATTGGTAGCTGTTTTGTCATATGGAAACTTTCTAAGTTCATGTCACAAGAATGTTATTTGAATTAGGGAAAAAGTTCTGTTAAAACATGCATTACAAAAATAAATTGCTGCTTTCAGCAATGGATTGTTTGCTGTTCCAAAACAAGCTGGCTTTCTTTGCAGGCTTTAAAATCTACAGTTTTGATTGTAATTACCCCTGACAAAAATCTGAGAATTTGGTGAGATTTGTGCTCTTGTTAGAAAAACAAGAACTGATCAAAGATAGCAGCTCAGTTTTCATCACAGTGGTTGTAATTGAATTTGACCCCATTTATGGTGGAAGAACTGAAGCATGGTTCGTTGGCGAGTGCCAATGTTTTGTTGCTTATTAAGTATCCACTCTTGTGTTTCTCAAAGCTTGAGCTGGAAAACTCAAACATCATTAGGGAAGTGCCTGTCACTTGTTACTGCCAAGGCTGTGTCAAACTTGGGGCTCCTTCCCTGTGTGTCACCAGAGATGGGGAAAAACGGTGCTTGGGCTTGTTTATTTTTTACCAACCTGTTTTTCTTCAGACCTCCAGAGTTCACATTCTTGACACGGAAACATTTGAAACAACATTTGGCCCCAAATCTCAAAGGAAAAGACCAACTCTTTCTGCAAGTGATGTGCAGTCTCTGGTGGAGAATGCTGAGGCCTCGTCAGAGTCCTACGACCAGGGCAAGGACCGGGACCTGGTGACAGAGGACACTGGTGTAAGGTGACTGGAAAGGAAAAATTATTCACTGTTTGCATGTATGAAAAGCCAGCCTGGTTTTTAAAGAGGTATCTGGTACCTCCATCAATGCTGTTACTGTGTGAGGAGGAAGGAAAAGGAGATGAGCTGAATTTGGGATTTTGGCTAAATACCAGCTGTCACTTGGGCTTTGTCCCCTCTTTTGTCTGTAAATGGCTTAAGAGAAGAGAAGAAGATCCTGACCCTGTATCTGTGGTTGTTGATGTTTCTGATGATGTCTTTTAGGGATGAAGCACAAGAGGAAATCTTTAAGAAAGGACAGTCCAAAAGAATCTGGGGTGAGCTCTACAAGGTAAATGGCACTTGGAATTTGCAGCAGTCACATCTGCCAGCCTTTACACAGTTAGGGGCTTCAGCCCAGCATTGAAATCCTGTACAGCAACAATGTGACAAACTCAAAAAGAGTAGATTTTAGTTTCTAAATCTCTGCCTGACTGAGCTTGATTCTTGAGCTCTTGTCCTACATTCTTAAAATGCATGATCTAGAAGAGGACTGGCAGAGTGAAGGTGTAAGTTTTTCTTGGATTCCTGGGTCACCACCACAAGTAAAAGAGTCATGTTCCCTTGAGTTTCTTTAGGCTGAAAACATCTGGCATGTTGATGAGGCTGTCTTGGGAGAGCTCTGACCCTCAATTCTCCATGAGCCACCATGGCTGACAGAGAAATGGAGACTGAGTTGGGGTGGTATGAGCAATTTGTGTGCTCTCAGTGACTCTTAGGTGTGAAATTGCTTGACTTTTTGCTCTGCATTTCTAATGTAGCTTAAAACCTTTTCATTTGGATCTTAAAGCACTGGGAATGGTTGAGCAAAACAGATTCCAGTGAGAGGCTGCCAAAACTGCAGAGAAAAGCTGTGAAACAAATTCACTTGGCTGGAAGCAAGTCGTAAAATGACAGCTCCCTGCTGTAGTTGCTTCGTGGACTAACAGCAGGTTCCTGCTTGGTTGTGTGTTTCATATTGGTCCAGAAAACATCCTTTATACCCTGAGCCATTATGAAATGGTAGAAGGGAGTTGTTGCTGAATGGATGATGAATGCTGGGTTTTAAGTGCTGCAGCACTTCAGTTTTCCCATTTGGATGTAGTGTTTTCTTTCCCTGGTGCATAAGAACAGGTAGAAGTCATTCAGTTGTCCAGGCTGAATTTGGAGGGGGTTTAGGAGAGGAGAGAGTAGAGCATCAATGGATGTTAGTCTGAACTTCACTAGTCTGTGGGGAAGTAGCAGTTTGTGAAGGATACAAGGTTTTTAAATTAATTATGTTGTTTGAAATATGACTAATTTCCATTTGGGAGGTACAAATGTCTTGCTTTCTGCAAAATCTTTTGCTTCTGTGTGATTTTTCTTTGTTTTTCAGGTGATTGACTCATCAGATGTTGTTGTTCAAGTTCTTGATGCCCGAGATCCCATAGGCACTCGCTCCCCTCATGTGGAATCCTACCTTAAAAAGGAGAAGCACTGGAAACATCTCATTTTTGTCCTGAACAAATGTGATCTCATTCCCACCTGGGCCACTGTAAGCACAGTCCTGCCTGTTTTTCTGTGGACATTCTTTGTTCCTGTTGTGGCTGTGCTGTAGCTCTGTGCCAGTCCCCATGCTGGGGCTGGAAGGCCGTACTGCAACTGGGGTGCTGGGAGTTCTCTGCTTGCCTGCAGTAAAAGTAACAATTACCATGTAAATCTGGCCAAGTTTGGCCAAGTTGAGCAACACACGCCAGCCACAAATTCCCTACTTCCTCTGTCTGGATTTAACAGTTCAGCTGTTGTCTCCAGAGTGTGCTAAATGTTAGTCTGCCTAGGATCCATATCCACCCCAGCTGGTTTGCTTTATGTCATTAAACTAATGAGTTTTAGCTAGCAGTGAAGGCGTTTTTGGGAAATTGTTTGTCTTTTATACAAACAATACTCAGAGCTTTTAGCTGTTGGGTTGGGGAAGTGCTTCAAAGGTTCTTTCCCTTCAGTGTTCGTGGCCTGTTGCAGTTGTGAGCCCTGTGCAGATGCTGTGTCCTCCTCTCTGAGCACAGAGTGTCACTCTGCAGCCCTGGTCTCTAACCCAGTCCCCTTTGCCTCTGCAGAAGCGCTGGGTTGCTGTCCTTTCCCAGGAGTATCCAACACTTGCTTTCCATGCCAGCCTCACAAACCCATTTGGCAAAGGTGCTTTCATACAGCTCCTAAGGCAGTTTGGAAAGGTACAAAATAATTTTGGGGATCTCTGGTTGGTTTGGAGGTTACTTTGTATGGTCTTTTGCTTTGTTAGCATTTGGGGTTGAGGACTGCAGTGTTAATTCTGTCCCTCACTCCGAGGATGTGTTATTTCTCACCAGCTGCACTCTGACAAGAAGCAGATCAGTGTGGGGTTCATTGGTTACCCCAACGTTGGCAAGAGCTCAGTGATCAATACCCTAAGGTCCAAGAAGGTCTGCAGTGTGGCCCCCATTGCAGGGGAAACAAAGGTAGGAGCATCCCTGTGTTAGACATACAAATGTGGTGGAGGGCAGAATTCATGTGAAATCAGCCTGATGACCTTGTCAGGTCCTGCACTGACCTGCACAGGTTGTGTGACCGTGAGGAGGGGCTGATGGACTGTCCCTGCTCTGAGGCACTGCTCTGGCAGCATTCCCAAATTCCCACTCTGCCGTAGAGCAGGGCTGTGATGGGAATGCTCAGCTGCCCTCGCTCCCTGTCTGTGCTCTCCTGATCCAAATGCTGGCTCAGGCTCTGTTTCTCTGACTCTGCTCTTCAAAAATGAAACAAGGCCTGTGTGGAAGGTGCTGATGTGAGCTGCTGATCCCTTCCAGGTGTGGCAGTACATCACCTTGATGCGGCGGATTTTTCTCATCGACTGCCCGGGAGTGGTTTATCCATCAGGAGACTCAGAGACAGACATTGTGCTGAAGGGAGTGGTATGTGTCTGCCCTGGGTGCTGGGAAGCTTTGCTTGTTGTCACTGTGATGGTCTCAGAGTGTTGATCCTCTGGTGTGCTTTTTCAGGTCCAAGTTGAAAAGATTAAGAACCCTGAGGACCATATTGGTGCCGTGCTGGAAAGAGCCAAAGCTGAGTACATCAGGAAGACATACAAAATTGATTCCTGGACAGATACAGAGGACTTCCTTGAGAAACTTGCTGCTAGGACTGGAAAACTATTAAAGGTGTGACAGCTTCCTGGCTGGAAGAGTGTGTGGCCTGTTCTGGACATGGGAAATGTTTCTGTTGCTCACAGGGCATAGGGGGCTTTGTGCCCTGCAAACATGGACATAAAGTGTTCCTGTTTTTTCTCAGGGTGGTGAGCCTGACTTGCAGACTGTGAGCAAGATGGTTCTCAATGACTGGCAGAGGGGCAGAATCCCTTTCTTTGTGAAGCCACCAAATGCAGAACCAGGTCAGCCAGGGCCCCAGGTAAGAATGTGATGCTTGTGCCTCCTCTTCCCACATACTTGATTTTCCTAATGGTATTCACTGAAACTTTTCCCAGAGTGCCATGAGACTTGTACAGTGCATGTCCTGGGATCTGCCCAGGCATGATCCTTCAGGTGACACATGAATTTGGTGAGGACCAGGTAGCAGTGCTCTTTACAGAGATGTCTGAGTCATTACTGACTACCAGAAATATCAGTAATCATGTTGTCATCTCAGGCTTCTTCTGAAGAGAGAAAATGGAAGTTGTTCCTGGAAACGGTGGGGCAGACTTTAGGGATAATATATCCTGCTCTTCCTTGCAGCCTCCTGTGTTGGAAGGGTCTGTGACATCCAGCCAAGATAATACTGAGGAGAAAGTCCCTGAGTTGGCAGCATCAGATGTGGAGCCAGCAGAAGAGGGGAACAGCACAAACACCGAAATCAAGCAGCTCATGTCCCACGTCCGGCAGAACTTTGGCAGGATTAACGTGGCACCTCAGTTCTCAGAAGATGACCTGGTTCCTGTGGATGTGCCAGGTTTTGATGACACAGACAATGATTCCTCTGGAGAGGACGAGCAGGAGGACGAGGAGAAAGAAGAGAAGGAGCAACATCAGGATCCGGGAGAGGAGGGATTGCAGGTGGCTGCACCTGGTGCCCAGGAGAGCCCTAAAGCAGTTCTTAAGGCTTTGGAGGACAAGATTGCAAAATACAAAAAATTTTTGGATAAAGCCAAGGCCAAAAGATTCTCAGCAATAAGGTACCTGAATCTGTCCAATACATTGCAGGGGGGAAAAGGGTTGATGAAGCTCTGCTGTAGTTTGACTCCATTTTGGACTTGCTTGACAAGTTCCCCCATGCTGCCACACACAGGCTGCCACAGCTTATCTGGCTTAACTCTAGGGGTTGGAAATTTGGCCAAGTAGCAGTTCATTTTTGAAAGATTATTCCAATAACTGCTAATTACCAGCAAATTAAAAATGTTCTCACTTTTGGAAAGCTGCCTCTTAAACTGTGGATTAGAGTCACCACTGTCTTGGTTTTCTGGGCAGCAGTACTGCATCCTTGGATCTCTCCTTGATGTTGGGTAATCACCAAGGCTGGATATGCCTGGGTCTTCATGCATGTACAGTGAATCCTGGCCCAGTTTCAGCAAAACTCACCCACCAGCCTTGTGGGGACTGAGATTTCAAGGTTTAAGTGCTACATTTTCTCTCTCATATAGTGCACAAGCACAGTAACTCCAGCAAGGAGTATTGCAATATTCTGGTACAAAGACTGGACTTGATGCTGACAGGGGACTGGGATCTGCTGGAGTCTGAAGGCTTCTCAGAGGTGGCCACTGTTGGTGTAACAACAATCTTTTATTGCTGGTTTTATCTTCCGTAGAATCCCCAAGGGACTGAGTGACAAAGTGTTTGCAAAATCCATGCAGAAGGCTGAAGAACCCAGAGAAACTGAAGACAGAGGTAAAAGATTAGTAGACATTCTTAATCTACATTTGGAAATCCTAGGAGCCAGGAAAAAAATGACACTAAGGGGAGAAGCATTAACTGGATCCTATGTGCAAATTCTTTTCCCCTAAAACTACTCAAATTTCCCTTTTGCTGACCCAAGGGCTGCTGCTAACCTGGTGTAGCCTTCCTAGAACAGCAGTGTGTGGTGGGACATGTCCCTCTTGGAGGGGGATACAGTGAAGGCAGGTGTTGGGTTCCAACAGCCTGGGCTCTGGGCAGGAGCAGCTCCCCTTCCCTGGGGTGTTACAGGAAGGAGTGCACGGGGTTTGGGGTGTTAGAAAAGCAGAGATACTTCAGGCTGTAGGTTTGTACTGCAGCTTCAGTTGTTGTAGTCAGTTTGAGTCAAGGCACAATCAGGTGGGAGAGCCCTGTCCTGACAGGACTGTGGAATTCTCCTGGATTTGATTGGGGCTGGAGCAACCTGCTTCTTGAGAGCAGTTTTCACAGTAATAGCTGTGATCCTCTTGTGAGGAACATTCATGTTTTGGTAGAAGCTCTTAAATACAGCCAAGGGAATGTGTTGCTCAAGGAGCTGAGATGGTGACCTCAGTCTGAATTTCTTCAAACACATGAGTGTTCTGGAAAATACCAAGTGCGTGATCTCTGCTGTTTGCAGGCAGCACAGAGAAGAAAAGAAAGAGGAAAGAAGAAGAGGAAGGTGATGATGATGATGACCAGTTGGGTAAACAGCCTTGTAAGAAACTCACATCCAAAGAAGTAAGTGTGTTTTCCTATAGTACAGCTGAGCAGGGAAATAAGCTGGCTTTTTTATCCTTGGTGATATCACTAAAGAGCTTTGAGACTTTGGGCATAAACAGAAGGGGAATAAAAACTGAATTCTGTTCTGAATGTTCTGTGACAACTTCTGTCACCCCCCTCTTACCTGACTATGCACACCAGACTGCATTTTGTATCTTGCTGGCTGCTTCTGTAAAGACTGAAGTGGAGCTTACTCTGGTAAGAGCAGGGGGGTGGGTTCCATACAGAATCACATCAGTAACATTTTGTTTGAAATGATTTATTTTACTGAACGTGTGTGGAATGCAAAGGGAACACCATTGGAGAGCTGCAGACACTGAGGCTCTGGATGCTGGGGGTTTGCTAATGTGTTTTGTGTTTGCAGAGGAGACGAGCAGAGAGGCAGCAGCGCTCCAAGAAAGTCGGAGTCCGGTATTATGAAACTCACAACGTGAAAAATAAGAATAAGAACAAGAAAAAAACTGGCTTGGAGGGACAAAGATCAAAGCACAAAAAATACAAACATAAGCAATAGCTCCTTATTCTATTAAATTTTACATAAAACAGCTCTAGTATGCAGTGGGTTTTTTTACTATAAAACTTGTGGTTCCTGTTCAAAGCCCAGTGTGACCGGTCTGTCCTGGCCCCAGGAGCAGCATCTCCCTCTTTGTTTCTGCATCATCTGAAAGTTCTTTGTGCAGTTGGAGCTGATGGTGTTTCCACATCGCCGTCCCAGTAGCCAAACAGCCATTCCAGTGTTGCTCAGTGCTGGGGTTTGGGTGGGTTTTTTCTGGAAACTGGCTTTATGGGGTTTTTCACATGACTACAGGGAATTCTCTTTCCCATGTTCACTTGCTATGGAACCAGCTGCTCACAGAGGTACCTCAAGCAGGGATTTCATTTGCTTCCAGTGAGAAGTGAATCTATGACTTGCCATTGTGCCCCTTCATTTCACTAGAAACAATCACACCCAGAGCTTTGGTGTTGCCTGTGCTCAGTTACTGCTGCTGGTTCTGACAAAGGATTTCCATGTGACACCAACTTCCAGGTACTCAGGGAAATGCCCCCAAGACACCTGTCCAAGAGTGAGCTGCCATTTCTTTCTTGGTGCACGTGACTTACATTTTCTTGTAGGCACTTTTATGTTGTTTCTGAATCTTCTGCAACATTTTCAAATCAGTAATGTCAGAGAGATGTTTGCATTTAAAAATGTTTATTAGTTACTGCTTTGAAGGTCATTAGCGTGTTACCAACATGCAAGTCCCAGACAAGTTCACTGTTCAAAGAGCTGACTGCTGAGATGGCTCTGAAGGAGGGAGCAGGACTTAATGAAGCTCTTGAATTTCAACTCTTCAAGAGAGAAAGAAAGAACACAGTTACACTGCCTGCTGTTACTGGTAAGTGAAAACTCAAGATCATTTTAGGAAGACAAATCTTTGTCACTAATTGTAAGCTTCTTGCTCTGACAGCTCTTCTGAGGCTGCCTCGAGGACAACAAAACAATTAATTCTTTGCTGCAATGAGGCATTCAAGTTGGGCCTGAAAAACAAATGAGACAGTGAGACAAATTAGATTCCCTGACCTAAAAAATGAAGCTTCAGTGCCGTGAAGGGCTAAATTTTCTGTTGGATGTCCACAGCAAGGAGCTGAGGGACACTGCGCTGCTGCCAGGAGAGCCAGGCCAGGTTTGTTTCCATTCCCACGTGTTTTATAAATTAGTTTGTCATTCCTGGCATGCACACTTGTTGCATTCTGAGGAGAACAGAGCTGGCCTTGGCTCTGTATGATGAGAGACTTGGTTTAGAATGTGAAGCATCGAGGGGGAAATTAAATAAAAGCTGTTGAAACAGTGGTCTGAATTCTCTGATTTCAGGCTGGACTATGAGAGCTAAATTAAGTATTTGGCTCTCTAGCATTTGGAACACAAACTGACTCTGGGACAGGAGTAGCTGGGAACAGCAAGTTTTGTGATTACTGAGAAAATTTGATGCCAGTTAGTGGATGGATGGGAGCAGCCACCACAATAACCCACAGCAGTGGAATGCACAGCTAGACAAGTACAGGTACTTCAAGGAATTGGGGCAACACACATCTGATATGAGATTTTGTGTCCTAAAACATTCCAGGGTAGCCTGAAAATGTGAGTTAGCAAGTAGGATCTGCAGGAAAAGCAGCTTGCTCTAAGGGAAATGTTTTTAGCTGTAGCCAGAAAAATTTGATGCTGTTCAGGGTGACATTCTTTCCTTACTCAAAAGATGTGGGATTTTTTTTCCTTTTAAAAACAAAGTACAGAGCAGAAGCTCTGTTCTCCCCAAAGCCACATGCACAAATAATTATCCAGTCCCTGCACAGTTGTTCTTGGGTAATATTTAATGTTAAATGGTGTGTTGTGTTACTAGGGCTTTAATGGTTTGAATGAGAATTTTACCACTAGTATTTGAAATTTTGGATTTTTACTGACCTTCAGCTGCTGGTTTGTCCGTTTGAGGAACAGAACCTCTTCACTGTGTTTCTTCTCTTCGATTTCTCGCCGTTCAGTTTCTTGCCTTTCAATAGCCTCACATTTCGCTTTCTCTTCACTCACTTGTTTTTCCAGCTCCTTCTTCTCCTCTTCCAGCTCTGCAATCTTGGAAAAGAACACGGATGGTTCAAGTTTTGTTGGCAAATAGTCAATTTTCACTTAAGATGGGACTGATGCCTTGAGAGGCGACCTAGAACAGAGGCTAGACCGAGTTAAAGGAATAAAGTAGGTATTTAGTGAAAAGGCCTTCAAAGGAGACATCTTGGGCAGAACAAGAGCCTGGCCAAGGCTACACCCAAGATGGACTTTGGGTCACAAGTTTTCACCCTTTTATAAGTTTTGGTCCATTTCCATATTGGGGTTAATTGTCCAATTACAGCTTCAGGTTATGAAGTCCCATCCTCCCAGACTGCTCTCCTCAATTTGCTGCTGTTTGCACTTTTTGGGCCTGAAGTTGCAACAGTGTCCTTGGTTCTGGGGCTGGAAAAGGATTGTTCTGTCTGACTGAACTGTGAGAACTTGCTAACACTCTTTATGAAGTTCAGAGTTATATACTAATACAGTAGAGAATCTGAAAAATATGAGAGCTAAAACTTAAGCCATCAGGACCAAGTGGTGTGTGCTGCAGTGTTTGAAGCTGTAGAAGAAACTTCAGCTGAGCCCGAGCACAGCGAGCTGAGCACTTTGACGGTCTTTGCTGCCATCCCGTGGAAACAAAACCAACGGCTTTAAGGATGCAAAATCTGCCATTTCCACAGGCAGAGAGCTCCGTCAGGGCCCCACTCACCCTTTTCTCCAAGTGGGNGAAACTTCAGCTGAGCCCGAGCACAGCGAGCTGAGCACTTTGACGG
>VYXF01000690.1:0-48795 GCA_013397295.1 Polioptila caerulea
GGGAGCGGGACCGGGACCGGGACTCGGCATCCCAGAGCCGGCTGCTGTAGGCCCCGAGTAAGCGCTGGCATCCCCCGCCCGGCCCTGCCCCCGGGCCTGGCGCTGCTTCCCCGCGGTCGTTCTCTCGCGGCTCTTCCGGGGTACGCGCAGGCCCCGGTCTTACGTTTGCAATAAGGGGATTTTGTTTTTTCGCCAGTGGGGCGTCTTTTTCAGGACAGAAGTATGTCAGGAATGCATAATACGGAGTTGGCTCATCTCACTGAGTGACACAAAATCACGTTGAAGAGCTGTGATGTCAGAGGGTATTGATCTGTAAAGCTTTTCTTTTGTCTTCTAGTTTGTTTTCTGCGAGGGAAAAAAGCCGAAATGGCCTCAGGTGCGGTAGTGAACGCCCCTCCTGCGGGAGGGACAAATGATGTGAGCCTGCAGGAACTAAAGAAGATGACAAGGAAAGATTGGAGGAAAAAGAAAGAATTAGAAGAACAGAGAAAACTAGGAAATGCACCTGCTGAAGTGGATGAAGAAGGAAAGTACGTTTTACTAAAGCTGTGGTTCTTCTAAAGCTGCTTAGAGAAAATGTCTTTTCCTTTTGTGGTTACAGAACAATTGTGAGGGTAATGCACGATTTCAGTGTGAGTCACTGTAGAAGTAAATAGCTGAACTTTGTCCTTTAATATTCCTGTCATCAAATATTTTCTAGAAAAAATACAGGTTTAGTGTTTATCTTCTGTCAGCTAGTGATAGCTCAGGTAAAAAGTCCAGTCCATGCAGCTAATAACACATGGTATTTTAAAAGTGGGCAAAGCATGGTACAGGGCTCTTTTACTGTGTGCCTCATCTGTTACCTCTCTCTTGCTTCTGAGAAGAGAAATGTTGCTTTTTTTTTTTCTCTCAGTTACATTACACAGAATAAGCCATTTGATTTGGAGTCAGGAGTTTAGGTGAATTAGGTGGCAACAAAATCTCAAAGTCTGTGTTTATCAAACTGAGAATTTATTTTGTAGTGCATTATTTATTATCACTCCTAAAGCTCTTGAACTTTAATGTGAAGGTTGTTAGACTAAGTTGTTGGGGGTTTTTTGCTCTGTGCCATGTAGTCATTGCACAACATCTTTTACAGAGATATCAACCCTCATATTCCTCAGTACATCTCCTCAGTACCATGGTACATAGACCCTTCTAAAAGACCCACACTGAAGCATCAGAGACCCCAGCCAGAGAAGCAGAAGCAGTATAACTCCTCTGGGGATTGGTACAAACGAGGAGTTCAGGAGGTATGCAAAATGTTTTTCTCCTGAAATAAGGATGTGGGGTGATTCCATGAGGAGATTTCTGATTATGTGGTTTGGGGGGGGAGGTGTAGAAGTCTTTATTCAGCAGGCAAATCACAGTGCCTGGTGATAATCAAAACACGTGTTTGGGCTTTGGGGAAGGCACACACGCCTGAGTGGTGCTGAAAATAAGAACTTGTCACTGGGAGCTCGTGTGTGAATGTGCCAGAGTCCCAGCAGTGCCCGTTGTGTTCCCTCCCAGCACGCTGTGGCCACGCGGTACCGCAAAGGAGCCTGTGAGAACTGCGGGGCCCTGACACACAAAAAGAAAGACTGCATGGAGGTAACCTGCCCTTCTGTCCTTGTCTTAATGGCTTTGCATGCCAGGGGGATTTTAATCGTTGTGCAGAATAGCTGGCTGTAGATGAAATACCGGGTTTGAAAAAGCTGTTTTGAAAAATGTAACAAGTAGTGAGAGATGGCCTAGAAATTTCCAAAGAAATTACTATGTAGGAAAAGTGAAGGGGGAAAATTATACAATTCAATGTGTCATCCATCCATCAATTCTGTTTGTAATAAGAGCAGAAATAGTGGGTGAAAATGTTATTTTTTTGTTAATTGCATTAACTCAAGTGCTGTTGTGTCTTTCTACTTCATCTCAGTTAAAAGCTGCCCCCAGAAACTGTTTTAGTTGCTTTATTAATTGTAGAAAATATAAACAAGAATTTATGGAGTTTGAAGTCAGTTGTGCTACATAAAAGAGCAGATCTGCTTGCATTTATTTACAATCCACAGGCTTGCAGTGTGAATTTTACTTGCTTTAGAGGAGTTTGATTGATAGGATTTTTAAAGGGATATGTGAGTGAGTAACCTAACGGGCTGATCCAACCATCATCTTTCAGAGACCCAGGAAAGTTGGAGCAAAATACACAGGCATGAACATTGCCCCAGATGAACATGTGCAGCCTCAGCTGATGTTTGATTACGATGGGAAGCGAGACCGGTGGAATGGTTATAACCCAGAGGAGCACATGAAAATTGTTGAGGAGTATTCCAAGGTTGATTTGGTACGTAGGTGCTGTGTTTTACTGGGGAGGGAGTTAGTGTTTGCTGTGGCTGGGCTGGGAGGAGGGACACTTGTAATGTGCTCTGTTGATCTTAGAGCTGGTGCTAAAAAGAAATATTTAAACAAATGCATTTTCATGCTGCACAGGCCAAACGTACACTGAAAGCCCAGAAGCTTCAGGAGGAGTTGGCATCAGGGAAGCTGGAGCAAGTGGTAAGTAAACTTACCTAATCTATTTTTACTTAGGCTGAATAAATATAAAACAGACTATTTCTGCTTTCTGACTGTTTTACTCTCTATACAGGGTCTGCTATTGGGTTTTACGCCCTTCAGTAATTTAAAGGTTTTCCTAGCACCAGCATGTTCTGTGTCACACTCAAGAAGCATGTTCTTTCAAATGAGAATTGCTTTGTGTTCCCCTTATGGGCAGAAATTCTTTGTGGTTATTACTGTTGCTGAAATTAATTACATGGAGTTTTGGGTCAGAAGAGCTTGTTTTCCATGTAGTAATTTTCTTTCATATACTGAAATGTTTTTCTCATATTTAAATATTGGTCCAGTCTGGCTTGTGCTTAGGTGATGATTGTGCATTGATTTAGTAATGTTTAATATAAATTGGAATAGGATGGTGTTTCCTTAGCAGGAAGCAAATTGGTTTAATATAAAGTCACTGTGCTGTGACTTAAAAAGAGAGTCAGGAGTAGGTTTTTGAAGCTTCCTTGCAGAGGCTGTGCTGTCCCCTCGTGGGTCGTCACTAGATGGCACAGTGAGCTCGATCTGGCACCCAGCCCCAGCTGCAGTGCTTTGACCTCCCAACAGGAGAGATTCTTCCTCTTTTCGTGCCTGTTTTGTTGGCTTTGGTATGCTTACTGCTTATAAAATGGAACTGTAAGAAGAAAAGTGTGTTTGAAACTTAAGAACTGTCTCTGAGGAGAGGACTGAGACTGATTTGCATAGTCAGTGCTGGCCAGTTGCTGGTCTGTGTTCCAGGGCTCATGGCTGTTCCCATCTTTACTGCTGCAAGTATTTTTCAGTTAAAGACTAAGCAGGTTAAAGAAATAAAATCTGGTTGTGTTTGTCAAATTTAAATTCTGCCTTCTGTGCTTAGTATTCCTGTAAATCCTGACTAAATTCTTGAATACATATCTCCTTGATTCTTTTTTAAGCCTTTGGAGCTGAAACTTTGTTATATTCACACGATATGAAACGTTATAGTCTAAATCCTCTGTGTTCAAAGGCATAACAAGCTCTAAAGAACAGCAACAGTTTTAGAATTTGCTGTTCTTGTAAAGAATTGGAAATTTTGTTGGGGATACAGTGAAAAGTTCTCCAACATGTGTCTGTCATAGAGACAGCTAAGAGCATTTTCCCAGAATGTTATGTAGCAGTGTTTCTGTTTTTGGGGCCTCTGGTAAATTGTATTTTGTATCCAACCTGAAACTGTTTTGATTGCCCTTTGTATCCCTGCCATCTTGTCTTTTTCCACTATCTTGTCTTCTCTGCTGATGTGCTCTTTGTTTGCTGCAGAACTCCCCAAGACACCAGTGGGGAGAAGAGGAATCAAATTCACAGACAGTAAGATGATCACCCACTGCATCACACCATGGGCAAAGAAAGAATCTGTAGTTAGTGGAACAGTAAAACAAGGGTGGCTCAAGGGTTTGAGTGTTGTGTCCATGCCACTGCCTACCTCTTGTTTTGGGCAGAGGTTGCTGGATTTCATAAAGAGGCTTTTTGTTTTAATTTCTGTGTGTTGTCAAACCTTACAGATGCAGGCACATAACTAGATTTTAACATGTGGTATGTTTTGACCAAAATAACTGTTTTCTTAATATCATCATAGTTATGTTTTGATAACTATTTCCATAGAAGGAAGTGAAAATTCTTCAGCAAGCATGCTTCTAAAGTGTTGAATGTTAGATTAGCCTGAGAGTACACTTATGCCCAGGTAAACTGTGCCACCTTGTAACTACAGGAACTACAGAATTTTAAGGAAACCATTAAAATCAGATTCTTGTACATGTGTCCAGAGTGAAGGAACTCTTTTAGTTAGAAATTTTTCATGTCTCCTCAGGAAAGAGATCATAACAGTGAAGATGAAGATGAAGACAAGTACGCAGATGACATTGATATGCCTGGGCAGAACTTTGACTCCAAAAGACGCATCACAGTCCGAAATTTACGTATTCGGGAGGACATTGCCAAAGTGAGTAAAGAATTCTGTGCTGATGTTCTTCTGGATTCTTGAGAGTTAATTACAACAAATGATGCTTTCAGTTATTAATGACTTTGTTTGTGGCTCTAGGGCTTTGGAAGTTAAGGTCTGTTTTCAGTTGTGTTCCTGCCCATGTTATCACTTCATCAAAGTCATCCTTTTGCATAGATAGAACTTTTTAAAACACCTAAGCTGGAGGATGCAGGTGTAAACTCAGTTCTTTTAAAATCATAAATATTAAGTATGTTTTATGTTGGTTTTTTTTTCCCTAGTACTTGAGGAATCTAGATCCAAACTCTGCTTATTATGATCCCAAAACAAGAGCAATGAGAGAGAACCCTTATGCCAACACAGGCAAGAATCCAGATGAGTAAGTTAAATGCTTGTATATCCACAAAAACTCTTGAAAATGAGATTAATAGTTTTATATTTTCTTTAACTTGTATGTCCTTTAGCTAGTGAATCTCTAGTCAGTTATGTATACACATACTAGTAACCCTAGAAAAAACTGTTTTATTTAGGAAGACATTTTGGTTTAGTATATAAAAGTGGTATTTTTGTAATACTGACTGATCCTTAACCTTCAGGGACATGTGGACATGGTTTAGTGTAGCTATCTGTACAAGGGCTGGGACACTGCTACATCTAGAGATGATGTCTGTAAACAGTAATTATATTTATGTAAAGTATTTCAGTAACCAAATCTTAAACTTTATCTCTTGTTTCTTGGTTCTGGAGACTATTGTGGTGTGTTTGTGGTACCTAACAAAATACTTGAATTAGGATTAAGATCTCCTCCTATATTAATGGTTTCTGCATGGAAAAGGTGTGAAAGCTTTGGCATTGTCTAGATTAATTAATTAAAGCTGCCATAGGCTGGCTTTTGCACACTTGGCTGTCTCCTTAAACTCCAAGTAAGACACTGGCCCTGCGTTGTGCTGGGAATGTACAGAGCAGACAGGCTGTGAGTAAAATGTATTCAGAGAACAGAAATTGGGTTGGCTCACTGCCTGAAATACTATGGCAGTACCTAAATGATAGCAAATAATGCTCTTTCCACCTCTCCTTGCCCCTAGCTAGAGCAATGCCAGTTAATTCTTTCTTTTAGATGCAGATGCTTTTGCTTTTCTTTCAAGTCATAGTTTGATCTTTGTTGAATCTAAGTTTCTGCCACAGCTTTGCAAACTGTAAATTTTCTAGAGGGGCTTTGGGAAGTTGAAAGAGTGGAGATTTGGATTGCTAGCATTATTTGATCCTCAGTGTGTGTTTCATGTACTGACTGCATCTCTTCAAGGGCTGTGCACAAGTGTCTCAGCTTTACTGAGAGCAGTAAAGCTGTCCCAGGCTTTTTTAACTTGGCCAGGTATGCTGGGTCTGGAGTGAAGAGTCAGAAATGCAAAAGTGAGAGTCACTGTGCTGGAGTATCACCGACTCTTTATGCATATTTATTGTGTAGCTAGGTCCAAGTTTAACTTTTGTTACTTGTGAGCACAGACATCATGGTTTTTGAGTGGCTGCCTAATGCTTTCATGGCTTTATGGGGGGTGTAGGTTTTAGTTCCATATATTGAATGCACCTTCTTCTCCTTCTGTTCCTAACTCCTAGTGCACAAGAGAATTTGTACTTGCCTGTTGCACTTGTATGTTTGTATTTAAGAGGAAATCACATTACAAATGCTGAGAATTGTGTTCTTTTCTGCAGAGTTGGTTATGCAGGTGACAACTTTGTTCGCTACACAGGCGATACCATTTCAATGGCACAGACTCAGCGTAAGTGGGGTTTGGGGTTGGGGTTTTTTGAAGGAAATTGACTTAAAATACTTAATAGTGCTGCTTTCTTGCAAAAGAGAACTAAATCTTTACTGATTGAGGCCTTCTTTCAAATTGCTTCTGAATTAAAGAATGTAATTTGAATGTGTATGTCAGTTTTAGAGTAAATATTGAGTGGAACCTCTTGTGTACACAGTGTTTGCCTGGGAGGCTTATGACAAAGGCTCTGAAGTTCATCTTCAAGCAGACCCTACAAAATTAGAGCTGCTTTATAAATCTTTCAAAGTGAAAAAAGAAGATTTCAAGGCACGGCAGAAAGAAAGCATCCTAGAGAAGGTAAGAGGCATTTGGGTTTATTTTTTAGGCATTCTGTTGAGTTTGAAGTCTGGGTCCTGGGGAGCAAGTAAGGTCACTAATCCTATGTGAGGGGGCACCAGCTGTTCTCAGCAGCTTAGACTTAAGATATTTTCATATTTGTACACACTGTCTCATCAATTGATGAAGTTTATTATTTAGTATAGGGACCTTTGAAGGTCTGCTGCTATTTATATTATTGGGAGCTCTTCCCTTAAATGTGGGAATTTCTCCACTGAAGAAATCTGAATTTCTTTCTGACTCAGATTTTGGGTTCAGTCTTTTAGATTAATACTTATTTTGTATTTTGCAACTTGTTCTTTGACAACTGAAAAAGAACTAAATAATCCATTTAAATTCTAACTATGTCAACATTCAAGTTTTGAGGGGGACAGGAGGTTTTGCTCTGGTTGTACCCAAGCTGTTTGGCTTGGTCTCTAAAGTTTTTCTGCCTTGAGTGAGGAATATCACTGTTGTCATTCTCCAAGCATAAAACAAAATGAAAACAAACAAACAAAAAACACAACAAAAAACACACATACACCAAAACCCCCACAAAACTAAACACAAAAACACACCACAGTGGCCATAGGAGGTGATGTGTTTCTGTCTTAACTCTTCATTAAAGATTAAACTGTCCCTGTCCACTTTTGTGCCTTCTTGACAAGGTACCAGAGGTGTTGTTTTGGAAATGTTTGCTTAACTATATAAAAGGTGGGGTTTTCCCAAACTATTATATGTCATTTCTATTTCATTTTAGTATGGAGGACAAGAACATTTAGATGCCCCCCCAGCTGAATTGCTGTTAGCTCAAACAGAGGATTATGTGGAGTATTCTAGGCATGGAACAGTCATCAAAGGACAGGAGAAAGCTATTGCTTGTTCTAAGTATGAAGAGGATGTGAAGATCAACAACCATACAGTAAGTCCTAGCTTGCATTAAAATTTTTAAAAATTAAATACCATCCCATTGGAGGTATATTAGAATGTAGTACAGTATAATTAATACACCAAATACATTTCTTCTGTCTCAATGTGACACTCTCCCTTTTCTGCTAAGGAGAAACTTCAAATTGTCATAGCTGTGATGTGAATTTGAAGAGTTGCCATGGCAATCTTAAACTAAACCTACTTTATTTGCCTTCCACTTTGAATATAAGTTGACCACATCCTGTTGTGGTTCTCTTTTTTGACAGTGTACCTGTAAGGCTCATGTGAAATAGCAGAAGTATTTCTCTTAGCTTCTTTTAGCCTGTTTGAGCAGTTTACTTACCAGGATATCATCTCAGCAGTAAATTCTAGCCTGCCTCTCCCAGCAGTAACTGTATGGTGTGTTCTCCTGCAGTGCATTTGGGGTTCATACTGGAAAGAAGGCAAGTGGGGTTACAAGTGCTGTCACTCCTTTGTCAAGTACTCCTACTGTACAGGAGAAGCTGGGAAGGAAATTGCTGTAAGTATTTTCTTGTGTATTCATGTGGAAAGAGCTAAAAAGCATTCATATTCCTTATTTAAGGTTTAGACTGTTTTGCTTTTTGAGGGAGGTTGATTTTTTAGGGATTTGTGGGATTTTTTTTTGTCCTTCCCCTTTCAGTTGTGGTCAGTAACAAGGTATCCTTGTTCTTGTGTGTTGTATAGAATACAGAGGCAAGTTTAATGGAAGAGCAGCCTGAGGTGGAAGAACACATGACAAAACCCAAAACACTGATGGAGGTAGGATGTTGCCCTTTCTCAAGAAGACAGATACTTCTGCTCAACAATTTAACTACAAAATTCTGTAGAGTCATAAACAGCCTGAAGATTACCAGACTGCATTATTAGAGCATTAGCATCTCCTTTGAAAACTAAGCTCTCAAATAGCATTAATAAAAGTTTGGATTTAGTGGTTTGGGTATTATTAATGTTGGCAAGTTGAATCTTAGCAGTAAGTTGTTTCCCACCTTACAGATCCACCAAGAGAAACAGAAAGAGAAGAAAAAGAAGAAGCACAAGAAGAGCTCAAATTCAGACAGTGAGGGTGAAGAGAAAAAGAAGCAAGAAAAACTAAAAAAGGTGCACTATAATCTTCAGTGGCTTTGTGGCAAAAGGAACATGACATATTTTACAGCTTCAGTTTTATGAAGCCTGTAGTGTAGTTCTTGGTGATATACCATGGGGTAGTTGGATGCCAATTTTGAGCTAAATTAGATTTTAAATGCTGTTAGATGTTTTAAAGTCCATCCCCTATTCCTCAGGCAAATCTTGAATAAATATTTAGTTTTGAAAGACTTAATTTAGATGACTTAGAACATTTCCTGGCTGGGCATCTGTTATACCTGTAGGTTTATAAAAGACATTGCAGAACACAATGATTTATGTATTGAAGAAAGATGGAGAGATCAAAGGCAGTGTCAAATCTTAGCTTAGCACTTTGTATCCCAGGCTTGGCCCAGTCTCTTCATTACTGGTGTAATAAATCCATGCCCCAGGGCATCCACTGCTGAGCAGTGTGCTCCTGTGGGCACAGCAGCCTGCCTCAGGCTGCTCTGAGAGGAAACCTATTAAAACCATGGTTAATTAAAGCAGGGTACAAATGCAACCTCCTTTCCAGTAGCAACAGTAGTAGTTGGAGGAATTAGATAGCACAAAGCATTTAAAAATTAAAAAACAAACAATTCATTATATTTTAGGTAAATCATGTGAGTTTTGTACTTGATTTTGACATTTGGAAAGAGATTAAAGTGTCTTGTTTACTAAATAGTATTTTACCACCATTTTATGTTAAACACTAAAAAATGAGCATTTAAAAGTGAAATGTGCTGGGAGTGGGCCAGAGAGATGTGCATTGCTTATCCCAGCCTTGTGCTTGCTCCTTGTCCATCATACAAGAATCTAAGACAAATCTTCATTGTTGGGGTTTTTTTGTTTAACTTTCATTGTAGAAGTTTTGATTCCCTTTGCTCTCATTTCAGGCTCTAAATGCTGAAGAGGCTCGACTTCTCCACATCAAAGAAATCATGCAGCTGGATGAGAGGAAGAGACCATACAACAGCCAGTATGAAGCCAGGGAGCCAACAGAAGAGGAGATGGAGGCCTACAGAATGAAAAGGCAGAGACCTGATGACCCCATGGCCTCTTTTCTTGGGCAGTAGTCCCAGGGGACATTCCAGTACTCGAGGCTTTTTCCACAGTTGTTTACAACTCTCGAGACATTTGATTCCCTTGCACATGTCTAAAATGGTAGAAACCTTTTTGTGCTCTGAAGAAATTTGTGAAAGCTTCTTTCAGCAGACATGAGCAGTCTAGTACTCACTGGGGTTTTGTAAATGTGTGTGTATACAAATACAGATAAAATACCTACACCTACTCTGTAAATTCCTGAAGAAGAGATTTGACTGAAATGCTAGATTTATTTGGCCAAGTTATATATATATATACATATATATATATATATATATATTTGGATNTCTCTGTAAATTCCTGAAGAAGAAGAGATTTGACTGAAATCCTAGATTTATTTGGCCAAGTTTTATATATATATTTGGATAACTAATGCATAAAGTTATGATACTATTTCTGACTAGTCAGAAGAAATGGTCACCAGGTGTCAATATAGAACAAAAATTGTTGACAAAAAAATTGACACAACTACTACTAGAGCTTCTTGTAAAGCCTGTCTCATGACTTTTAAAGAATGCATAGTTTCTTGATAACTTCGTTGTAAGTACTCTGGAAATGTAAAAATTAATTACTTTGTTCTGATTAAATCAATATAAAAATCTTAAGTGCTGTCTAGCCTTTTAATTGAAAGGGTTAGGAGAAACTGACTGTAGAGTTTTTGAATTCCAATTGTTTCTTCTGATGTATTTCCACAGAAATTTCAGTTGCAAAGATCTGTGTTTTTGGGTTTCCTTTTGATAACAGTGTCCTGTTACATGGTGTGACACCAAGTGTCAAGCTCTAACCCCATATGAGAGCATGAAGCAGCATCTGCTTTGGTATGGCAATACTAGTCCTTAAACTGGGAGTTTTACCTTTTTAACTAATTAAAACTGGGATTAACACTGAAGAACTGGGTAAAAAACTGCACAGCATGACTTTAGAGTTGGAAGGTTTGGGAATTATTTCTACTAAGGCTTAAACTGTCTTTCCAAGGAAAAACTGCTCCTTTCCACAAATAAGTACCTGCAGAAAACGTACCTGGAAGTGTCCTGTGTGTGATTTCACAGATGCTTTGAGGACTGAATGTTTTGATTTGGCACACATAGCTGATGCTGGCAGTTCTGCACTGGTCTGCAGTGTAGTTCTGAATGAATATGATAAGTGATATTCTCATTGGTGATCAAAATTTTGAGTTTTTACTGTGTCAGATCCTCTGCCACACAGTAAAAGCAAACTGAGTTAGCTGATTTGGACTGTGAGGTGCTCTTCTTCTCAGGGCTGTAGCACCTGAGGCTGTGCCAGAGTGCCCTGCAGCTGCTGACAGGATGGTCAGTGCCAAGCTCAGTTGGAGGGCAGGGGAGCTGTCAGAAGGGTTCCTTGAGCTATTTACATACCTTTCTCAAAGCTGCAGTTTAGTCTAAAACAAAGTTAAGTCTGAAAGACTTAATTCTTTATAAAGGAGGTAATTCAGAAATAACACAGGAAATAACGCAATTAAGGTCAGAAGACTAACTGTAAGCTGTGGATTGACTGCATGGAAATTTTAATACATCGAGTCTCTACTGAATTTTGTGAAGTGATTGTTCAGGGATTAAAATTCAGTCCTAAATTTAGAATACTTAGATTTCAGCAATGAGTCAAACCCAAGCACTTGGCGAGTTGATCCTTGCCAGGTCTTCAGTCTGAACTGTAAAGGAAGAGAGCTCCTTTCAAGGGCTGTCAGGTTATTTATTTTAACCCTGAGAGGACAGTGTGTTATCCTGAGGCTTGTTCTTAAATAGCTGCAACATTTATCTGATGAATTAAAAAAAAACCTCATGCATACAGTCAGATGGATAAACATTTGTCAGAATAAATAGCAGGAAATATGAAGCAATGCTGATACACTCAGAACCTTTCAGGAATAAACATACCTGTCTGGTTTTCATTGCAAATATGAAATGGCATTCAAGGGTCCTTCCACCTTAAGATCAGACTCACAATTCATATTTCTGTCTAATCCTGGCCTAGTGTGGTTGTTCTTGTGGCAGGTGTGCAGTTTGCTCCTCTCTGCCTCCCTCTTCCTGTCCCTGCTGCTGGAGGCCATTTGTATGCTCAAGACAATTTAATTTTATTAAGGTCAGAGGGGTGAGTTCACAGTGTTTGCTGTTTTAGCTGCCTCCAGCACTGCTAGGAGGCCTCAGCAGGAGCTAACCCCCTAAAAAGTCCCACTTTCAGGAGTGTTTTGCAGCCCTTGCCAAGTTACTGGCTCTTGGTTAAACTGCCTCCCATGTACAGTTTGGTCATTTGATGATTTTGAATACCTTGGGGGGGAAAAGGGGTTAATCTGGGGGGAATTTGCACAAAAACAAAATCCTGTACTTTCATGTTTTTTGTAGATAAGCTGAAAAAGTGATTTCTGATATGATTTGGAGCAATTCTTGCTTAACTGATTCATTTGTCAAACTGAAGATGTGTGTGGTGGGCCAATGCCAAAAAGCAGTTCCAGGCAGATCTTGGCTGGCAAGGTTCACATCTCTCATGCTTCTACTGGTGCAAAATTTTGAGTTTCCAGTTCCAATCTTATGAGAATTCCCCACAAACCCTTGACTGAAATATTAACTGGAGACTCTGACTCTCTCCATCTGTTCCTCGGGGAGCTCTGTTCACATTTCTGCCACGTGGCGTTTCCCAGCAAGGGCTGAACAGCTGAACAGCCCCACGGCTCCAACAGCTGCGGAACCGGAGCCGGGCTCACGAGTCCGTGGGTGTGAGGGACCCTGGGATGTCTCAGTCGCTCCCTGCCCTCCCTTTGGCACCAGCTGCTCTCCTTTCCCCCAGGGCAGATCCCAGCAGGCACAGAGACAGCTCCCTCCGTGCGTGCCCGTGGTAAGCAGCATGAGATGGGAATTGCTCTGATGGGATTTCAGGGGGGTCTCGGGGGGTTGGGAGGCTCAGCAGAACCTTCTCTAACACACCAGAGGAGTTGGAGCTTATTCCTGGTGCACTCAGGTCTCTTGGGCTTAAGAATCTGTGACCATAACCTGAGGTGACCCTGGCAATGCCCACAGAGCTCGCCTGGGGCACAGTTATCTAACATGGGAAATCTGCTCTGGTCGATGGAGCAGGGAACTGGAAATAAACAACTTGCTCCCTTTTACCCTTAACTTACTGCATGAAAGTGGGTAAACAGCTGTGTAACCCCAAATATGTCCTCAGCTCTGCCTGAGAAGCTTGGAGTTCAAAGCACCTTTATATATAAAAATGTATATATACTGAAAGTAATTTTTGCATAAATGATATAAAACAGAATGATAAAGCAAAAGGAATTTGCACATATTAAATAAAAAAACTTTTCTAGTTTTTAAGTAAATTGTCATGAGATGAGACTAATAGAATTTCACATGGTATATCTAGGAAAATTGCTTCTTTTAATGTATATAAAATCAAATTTGAAAAGCAGAGATCTGTTGTAGCATCTCATATATCCCCTCATAGGACTTTCAAAACTGACACCTTGTCTGCTTCCTTTTCTGTTAATAACTTCTTGCAACTTTACCACATGAAAAGCATCTTGAAATTTATTCCTGAGTTTTTTCTATAGTGAAAACTCCTGCAAAAGTTGTTTGGAAATTTCTTTGTGCATGACTTGCAGGATAAGGTTCTTATTAGCAGGAATGTTTCATAGAAAAGGAAATATGTGCTTCCTGAAATATTAAGCGTACAATGGCTTTGATATCACTCTGTCATCCCAATGCCTTCTGAAATTCAGAGAAACTGCCGAATTTAAATGATTAACTGAGGTTTCCAGACTCCTGGCCAAACTAACACCACA
Source organism: Polioptila caerulea (assembly GCA_013397295.1). Lineage (NCBI taxonomy): Eukaryota > Metazoa > Chordata > Aves > Passeriformes > Certhiidae > Polioptila > Polioptila caerulea. The sequence continues at coordinate 13,628 of VYXF01000690.1, forward strand.
TCTGAATGTTCTGTTATTAATGAGCCTGGTTTGCTTGGAGCCCTTGAGACCCTTTTTATTGTTTGATTACTAGAATAATTTTGCTTTTACTTGTGAAAATATGTGCTCAAGTTGCACTGGAAGACAGCCTGATTTTGTTTTTTTTCAAGAGCTACATTGATAGAATCACAGGATGGTTTGGGTTGGAAGGGACCTTAGAGATGCTTCACCCAGCCTGCCCTGAGCAGAGACACCTTCCACTAGACCAGGTTGCTCCAAGCTTTGTCCAGCCTTGGCCTTGAACACTTCCAGGAAGGAGGAGTCCATAACCAGAGACATATATCAGATCCTGCTGGGTTCACACATTTAAAAGCTCCACTGCAGAAAACAAAAGCACACGAGGAAGAAATACCTGTTTTCAGTCATTCTAAATCAGTCTGTCCTCAAAACCCAGACCTTCATGTTCTGTATCTCTGTTGTTCCCTGGTAATTTTTGCTTTAAGCCCTCCCCCTCTGCTGGGTTGTGGCTTCATTGCTGTACCTTGGTTTACCTGGGACCACAGCAGAGCTGCCCTGCTCTGTGTCGGGAACTTAATTGTGTAATGCTCCTTCTTCTTTGCCATCTAATGAGCACATGATTTATTTAGCCTCCTGTAACAAAGCCCCCATTGTGCTGGAGTGTTGTGAAGGAAAGCAAAGAGTCAGCTGCTGCCTTGCTCTGTAACTGGAGTGACAGCCTGTCAGGAGACCCCTTGGAATTTATTTCTCTAAGTGCAGAGGAGAGCAGCACACACGTGATGAGAAAAGCAGGCAGCAGCTGGCATTGCTGCTTTTCAGCTGGACCCTTGCCCCAGGGGAACCATGATGGTCCCTCTCTTCTTACTTCTCTGGCATTTTGCAGTGTTTGAGAAACAAACAGATCACCCTTCCTATGGGAGCTGTTTATTAGCACTTTGTGCTACTCTTTTAGTACCTGTCTGCAAGTGTGGTTCCTGAGCACATTTTTTTAATATAGTGACAAGTTGTGTTTAAATTCTGGTTTTATAAATATCTAGGAAAATGAGAGCATCCAGCTTCTGATGAATGACACATTCCTTGAGCAAAATGCCCTGATTCTTTTTTGAAGGCTCTCTCTTTTAAACAAAAGAGTTTTGCCATTAATTTGTGTGGAATCATTATCAGACTCAGTGATTTCTAGTAAATGTCTGTTTGATGGTAGAGTGCTGGATACACATCCATGTTCCAGTGACACACATCTGCAATGAGCTCAGGGAATTCCAGGTTGGAGGGACTGGCCCTAATGCTTTTTATGTTTCATGCCCACACTCCTTTTCATATTGAAGGAAGCTCAGCAGCATTCTCCTCTCTCTTCTCTGTCCTTTCTCCTGACATGAACTCAAAATTCACCCAACTCCTCTGTTAACTCCTTCAGCTCAATAAACCATCAGGAAACTAAATAAAAAAACCCTGATCAACTTCTGCCAGACCAGCAGACTGAACCAGCTCAGCAGAGTTCAATACCAGAGCTGCAGCAAGGCTGGTGTGGACAGGGGAGAGCTGGGGGAAGGCAATCTCTCCCCTCCCAGCAGCAACTCGGACTCATTTCTGTTCAAATGGCTTGAGCAGATTCTGCTTTGAGGCCCTGGGATCCCCGGTGATCTGGGAGCCATATGAAATGAAGCTCAGCTACTTTGAGAAAAAATATTAAACTGCTTTAATTAAAGCCACTTATCCAGGCTGGTACAAACCCTTGGATCAGAAAGTGAAAATGTCCCAGTGCTGTGTGATAAGATATTCCCTGAAGATTTTCCTACGGGTTCAAAGACACTGCTGGTATAGTACTTAAATGTGCTCACAACATGGTTTCAGATGGAAAACCAAAATTTGGTTGGCTAAATATTTGTTTACTTTTTTTAATGAGGCTTCCAGATACGATTTGATTGTTCCCACCTAAAGATCTACCCTTACATATTTGACCAGGGACAAATCGTGTAACCTGACTCAGTCAAAACTCCTACTGAAGATTTACATAACTAAAAGAAGCCATATCAATTTAAGATGGTTTTTTGCAAGTGTGCTTTCCCCAGTACATAACTGCTTCCTTCTGCTCCATGCTGCAGCCAAAAACCCTGTTCCTTGCAACAGCTTCAAGTGCTGAGAATTGGGAAACCAGCCTTGGAAGAAGCATGAGGAGGGGAAACCCCCCTAAGTTTCTTTGGCTGCAGAACAATTTGTATTAAGCCAGGGACTGAAGGAACACTGTCTTTGATCCATGGGACACCAGGATGACTTAGAATAATAGTAGTGACATTGTTAACCTTTCTTCTATAAACTATTACAAATTAACTAGATAATAGGCACTGTAAAAAAAGGTTGGTTATGTATTGTTATAATGCAGAAGGAGTTATTGGATTCTAGTGAAAAAATGATGAATATGTCAGTAATGACACTGCCTTAGTCCTCTGTCCTGGTGTGATCACTAGGTAGGACAGCCACATCTGTGAAGAGTGGGGTTGATGAGGTTTCTCAGGGATATTATTTTGCCCATTAGGCTGCTGTTACTTGGATGGTTTCGGTGGCTAAACCCCAGGATTTTTATTTTTCCCTGATATCAGTGCTGCCACTGACCTAGTTCTGCAGTGGGTAACTGCACAGCCATCTGTATCCCAGCTGATGCCAAGGAATGAAAATAACCCTGAAAGGTAACAGCCCTCTGGCTGGAGGGAGTGTTTGTGGGCAGCTTTTGCTGTTTGTGGGTAGCATTTACAGTGAGAAGGTTTACCCCTTTGGCCTGCACTTTCCAACACCTGGTAAAAAAGGCTGGGAAGGGCTGCAGGGCTCAGGGGGTTTGGCCAGCCCTGCCCACAGCTCCTCACTGGGGTTTGCTTTATCCTGCCTTATGGGGTTCAACCAGTAATGGTTTGGTGTATTTGGGGCACTTTTAGAGAGGAGCCAGTCACAGACATGAGAAATTATTTTAATGTTGAGTTTCTCAGCTGTCCCTGCTGCCTGTACGTATTTCTGTGGTGTTGGCAGCAAAGGGCAATGGCAGAATGTGGGGTGCCAGTGAATGGGAAGCAGACATCCCCCCTGCTTGTGTTGGTCATTGATGTCTGCAGGTTTTATCCAGAACTGTAAGTTCCTGCTTTCAGGAGCTGCACATGACTGCAGGACACATCCCAGCACAGTGCAGATTAGGCAGAAAACCTGTAAAGTAGCATTAAGATGCAAACTTTGGCCTATAATCCTAATTATTGCTTTTCTACTCTCAGGCAGTTTTGTGCAGTGACTGTGGCAATGCTCGGAAATGAAAATCGTGCTGATGGCAACCCCTGACATGGTTATCAGGGGGGCCATGAGATTTTATGCATCTCTGAAAGCACCAGCTGTAAAAATTCAAGGCTTTCCTGAAAGTCTTAGCTTTCAGTTAATAAATCCACCATGTATATCAATATTTCTGGGTGTGAAGAAAAGTTTTAAAACATGTCAATATACTCTAAAAGTTTAGGTGCCAAAGGACAAGTAAAATGAACGTCAGCTTTGTTGCTTTTATAAAATCCCTTGTTTATTTGAACTATTGGCCCTGGTTATTATGGTTACATAAGTTTGTCAGTTGCAAACTTAAGCAAATTTTTGATTTGTAAATATCCTGAGAATACTTTTGGTTATTTCCTAGTGGTGATGAATGGATGTGGAGTGCTCATGGCTGGTACAGGGGTGAGGTTTTTGCCTTGGTTCTGACATATTCTCTGGCACTAATGCCTTCTAGTGCTTTTAATTGCCAAGAGCAGCTGTAAATTCCCTCTCTGGGGGTGTCCCCATCACATCTCATTCAATCATTATTAGTCATTGAACATGTTACCCTGATTGAATCCAAGGACAGAGCAAAGGGCAATTGTTCAGCCCAAATCCACAGTACCTCATGTGAAGACAGTGAGAAGGTTTAATTGCTAATACTTGTGACACACGGATTTTCTGTGACAGTTTGGGCCCTAAAGGAGCTCCCACCTGCTCCCTGTTAGCTCTGCTCAGTGTTCCATGTGTGAGTGTGACTGCAGAGCCCTCCTGGAATCCAGCCTTGGAACCATTTGCCACTGTGCCATACACACCACTGGAGCTGCAGACCAAATGAAACATTTAATAACTTCTTTACATGGCAACTGGTTTATAAGTGAAGAGGAGCATTTGAAATATGCCATTTATAGTTGGGAATATTTTATAATTGCTGAATGCTATTATCACACTCACAGTGCTGTGCATTAGTGCAAGTTACTGGTGAAATTTCCACTGGTTTTGAGCTCAAGTTTGGTGACACCGTGGTGACAGGGCTGTTTTCCCAAGGCTTTGCAGTTTTGCAGAGTTTCAGGTGATCTGCTGACACTCTGCACCTTGCAGAGGCTTTCAGCACCCTCGGGTTATGCAAGGATTGTGTTTGTTTTCAAGACTCCCACAGTTTTTAATGGGTTTATCCTGACAAGAGTGTTGTTCATCTCCAATTAACATACAAGAGATGCTTCATTTAAGGACTCTTGAACTTGGATGTCTGCATAGCTGCCTCACTGAGACAGAAGTCAGGCACTGTGCTGTGTCTGGAAAGGTCTGGACACTCTCAGCTCTGATGTGTTGAAAGGTCTTTTAAAATCTCCTTATATATATAAGGGCCAAACCTTACAAAGATCTGTGACGAATCCCAGAGCCAAACCAAACACTCCACAGGGAAAAGCTCTGCTGCAGGGTTCAGCTGTTTGAGTCCTGGCAGGGGCAGGAGCTGGTGATTTCACTCTCTGGGGTGCAGGGTGGGAATGATGGCTTTGACTTCCTCTATTTTCTCATGTGGTATGCTGGAACCTTGATTATTCCTGTAGGACTGAGGCCAGGCTTGTCTGCAGCACTGTCCCAAACCAGTCATTCTCTGAAAGACCTGCACAAACATTTCACTGGCAAAAGGAATGTACAAAAGTTCCTGTGCAGAGGAGGCACCCCTGGAGCTGCTAGCTCTGCCCCCAGACCAGAGCTCTGCTCATCCCTTGGCAGGAGAATTGCCCAGGTTTGCCTTTTCCCCGCAGTGCAGGATTTTTTTCTTTCTCATTTCTCAGACTGCTGGAAATGTCCCCTTACCTCCTATTAGAGAACACTTGATCAGATACCAAGTCACTGCTGGGTGAAAATAGGATTAAATGCAATGGCTAAACACTGAGTTAGTTACTGAGTAACTTCTCAGGAGCCCTTCACCACACTTGGGGAGTCACTGAACACATGTGCTGGTGAAAAAAACCTGAGCTGTGGGATGGGATGGCCTCTTTGTATACAGGGCTTTGAAGAAGAGCCTGGGTGGTTGCTCACAGGAAAACCTCAAACATGGGTTAAATTAATAATCAGTGAATAGTACTCCAGAGGCTCTTCATACTCAGAAGTGGATTGAGACTACCAACAAAATGCTCCCTGTCCTCTCCAGCTGTTCTGCAGTGAACCCAGCCCCGAGCCCTCTGTGTTGGCACAGCCTTGCTGGAGAGCAGGGTGAGGCCAGGCACAACCCAAAGGCTCAGCCTGTGTCCCACTGGAGACCACTTCTGTCCTTCCCAACGTGTAAAAACACAGCCACAGGTGAGCAGATTATTTCTGTAGGAAATGTAGAATATGCCCAGTGTTCCCTTGAGAGACAATACATAACAAATCATAGAGCTGTGGCCTGCATGGCATTATCCAGCTTAGTTTGAGGGGAAAAATAGTGGCACAAAATCAGCTTATTTTTTAAGCCCATCTGGAAACTAGTGGGAATTCATCTCACCGAATAAGGCCATTAGAAATTATATCAGGCTTCATTACATGTATTTGGAGGCAGAAAGAACTTATTGCAGAGGCTTGAGTTGATTCAGAGTCACACAACATAGATGAAAGCCTCAATCTGTCTGCCTTTTGTGCACTTTTATGAACAAAACGTTTAGAAATAATTAAAAAGCCCCACAAAACAAAAACTGTAGCATATAAAACACAGCTTCAGAGTTGCCTTGAGTTGTATTAACTTTTACTGTACAATCCCTTTTTCTCACCCCCTAAGAAAACAGTACATAATCTTTTAAGAAAATCAGATCTAACTCCTTTGTTGGATTAAATCTAACTGTTTTCAGTTGGATTTAGCTAGCTTTTGTCTAGCAGTGCTTCTCAACTGCCCCAGAGCAAGGGCTCTTGGCCCAAGCTCAGTGACCCCAGGCTGGGGACAGCAGGGGATGCTCCTGGAGTGGGAACATCCTGCTGGGATGCACAGGAGTGCTTTGGGTCGCAGGGTGGAGAGGCCTCACCTGGCCTCTCCTCTGTGGCCTTGGCAGCATATTCATGGAATTTTTCAGTCGTGCCCACGTGGGAGTCGTGGCGGCCAGCCAAGAGCTCGGGCAGAAACAGCGCTGTTGTTAATGATTGACTGGTGAGATAATGAAATAGCCCAGCCCACTGTTTGCTTGCTTTCCTTCTCCACTGCCACTGTAGCACTGCTGTGCACCAGAGTACCACAAACCAGGGCAGTGCCCAGCCTGTGACAGTCACCCTGCAGCCGTGATGCCCGTGGAGCTGCCCGCTGGCCCTGGGACATCCCGGGGCTCTGGTGACCAGGTGAGGGATGGGAATCACCTCTGGCACCTGGGAGTGCACTGAGAGCTCTTCAGGCTGGGATCTGCAGAAGTTCTGCTTCACTGACTGCGAGATCTGTTCTGAGGGCACAGCTGGAACTTGGAACCAGAGCACTGGCTTCTGTTTTACAAAGAGAATACTGGAGGTCGAAGCTGTGCACTGTGTGTGCTCACTGTGAGCATGCCTTCAGACTGCTGCAGCTGACAGGTAACCTGGTGTGTGCAAGGTGTCCCTGCCCGTGGCAGCCAGGGGGGAACTGGGTGAGCTTTAGGGTTAACCCAAACCATTTTGTAGTTCTATGATTCTAACAAAACCAAACAACATCTCTGTGTGTTTGTGTGTGTATTTTAGATGCCTGTACCTGGTACATATTGTCTTCAGTAGTTGCTGTGCTGTGTATTTGTTTTATGCAAGAGAAGAATGAAAAGAACATTCTGGTTGCTCAGTCGCTTATATTGTGGTTGCTGTGAGTCTGGAGGACATGATTCTGCTGACCACAGTCTCAGTAAGTGCTCCTCAGCCCGTGGATAGGTGCCTGTGTTTGGGGAGGGATTCAGTGAGATCCCAGGGGCAGACCCTCGAGGGCCCCTGTGGTGGATGAGCTCAGTGTCTCTCCTGACAAACAGATTTTCCTTTATCTCAGCAGTGTCCCTTGGGCACCTGGGGGACACCACACATGTCCTGCACCTCCCAGGGTTTGGTGCAGGGTTGGTGTGATTTGGGTTTGGATGCTCGAGGCACCCCTGGCTGTGCAGGTACTGATAGCACCGTGGCACCTGTGCCAGTGTGGGGGTGTTTGTGACACCTGTGCCAGTGTGGTGGTACCTGTGGCACTGTGCACCTGTGCCAGTGTGGGGGTGTTTGTGGCACCTGTGCCAGTGTGGGGGGGTTTGTGGCACTGTGGCACCTGTGCCAGTGTGGGGGTGCCTGTAGCAGCCCTTTCAGGTGGTTTGGGGAGTCCCAGCAGAGGAGGAGGTGCAGGGTGTGCCATCCCAACTCAGTGCAGAGCAGGCAGAGCCAATGGTCCCACTGGGCAGGGATGACCTAAATGTTGCAAGGCATGAGCTGGTGGATGGTGGTGAGGGAAGAAGGGATAATGTTGGACCCACAGGTGTCCAGGTGCTGCGTTTCTCTCAATCCTTTCTCCCCACCAAGGGCTGACTCAGCTCTCAGGTGCCTTGCAGAGCATCTGCTGCCAAACCCATGGCTCCCCTCTGAGGCCCCCTTCTGTAACAGCCAGCCTGGAAACAGAGGAAGGGGCAGGATGTGTGTTGGAAAATCTTAAAACCACATTTTGAAATGTTTAACTGGGGGCTGGAAGCTCTCTTAGGCACACATGATTGCACCAGGCCACCTGAACTTCAGGGCTTGTCCTCGGGATCTCTGACTGTGAAAGATGGCATTTTCATAGGGAAATGTGGGAATGTAACTAAATAATTGAGGGCAGAATTGAATTTGTAGCAGAAAAATTACCTTTAAAATGCTAAAATTATCAGTGTGTTGTGGTGCATAAGTGACCAGTCATGGACATGTGAGGGACTCCTGCTGTGGACATGGACAGTCCAGAGTGTCACCTGAGTCTAACACAATCACAGGAGCTCTGCTCTGTCCTTGAGTGTGAAGATTATGTAAGGTTTTTTAGAAGAAATAAAATCTAGGTCTGTGTTAAATGGGTCAGGTAAGGGGTCTGGCAGGTAGACATTTTTACACAGAAAACAGCTGCCTTGGTACAAAATGTACTTAGTGATTCTCCAGCACAGGCAATGTTTGAGGCTAGTGGTGAAATGCAGGTTATAGAGGAACCTATAACCAGTAAGGCAAGTTATTGGGAACTTAGAGGGGAATTTCTGTAGAATAGGCTAAATATAGAAAGGGGGATCTGCAAAAACTCACCCCTTTCTGTTTGGATGGGGACTAGTTGGTCTGAAGTGCTCCAGACAGGGTCCCTTGCTTGTCTGTACCCTGTAGACCCTCTCCCTGAAACTGCCACTGCTCTCTGAAGTACTCACCTGTTATCAGAGGTGAATACCTGTCCTGGAATCACCTGCTTAGGGAAAGTCTCCCACAAAAGCTCTGAGTGCTGCCTTTTCCCAGAATTGAATTAATTTATGCTTCCCCCAGCATTTTTCCTCTGATATCTGCCAATCTTGCAGCGTGTCTGCAGGGATGCTGAAGGAGGGTGGGTTTAGTTTAGATATTGAGAAGAAATCGTTCCCTGTGAGGGTGGGGAGGCCTTGGCACAGGCTGCCAGAGAAGCTGTGGCTGCCCCATCCCTGGAAGTGTCCAAGGCCAGGTTGGATGGGGCTTGGAGCAGCCTGGGATAGTGGAAGGTGTCCCTGCCCATGGCAGGGGTGGAACAAAGTGATCTTTAAGGTCCCTTCCAACCCAAACCATTCTGGGATTCTGTGGTGCTCTTTGTAGACCAAGGGTTTGATTTCTGCCCCTAATTCCAAGCAACACCCACCCCACCTCTGAACCTGCTCTAATGTAACTATTGGATATTTCCAGATTATTTTTAACTACTAATACAGGTTTTCATTTTTTTGTTGTGGAAACCAGAGATATGTTTAGTGAAATTAGACATAAATGCTGATGAATTCTGCCCAAACAAAAGCTGTGGGAAAATACTGGAATGCAGTATTTGCCAAAGGGACAGAGCAGTCTAATATATTAGTTTTTGTGTATATTTGGTGGTTTCCTCTTGTTCCAGTGGAATGTTCTGTAGTAACTGGATATTGCATTACTGTCTGCCCCAGCCCAAAGGCAGACACAATTGTGTTTAACATCTGGATGAATTAGACTGAAAACAGACTTCTCTGGAAAGGAATAGCTTCTGCCTCCTATGCCAAAATAAGAAAGAGCTAATGGCTTTTTTAAAATACCAAATTAATTGACATAACTTCACAATCCTTGATTATTATACAAGAAAATGAAAGCAATAATGTTGCTTGCCAATCATATTTTAGACTGCTGCTATGAAAGACTGGGAAAGTTACATGATATTAAAAAAATTAGTTTGTATTTAGGAGGAGTGCTGAGAAGGCAAGAGGCCTGGGTTCTGCTCCTGCTGTGGGACTCAAATGATTTCATGGTAAGGCAGAGTCCTACAGGTGTGGTGGTCTGTAAGATGTACTCTGAGGTACAGGGAGATTGTTTTTACATGAAGCTCCATTTCCATATCTGTGCTTGCTTTTTCTCTGTTTCCCTCATGTTTCCAGTCTCCTCCTCCCTTGCTTTCAGTGTTGGGAAGTCTTCCAGGTACCAAAAGCTGAATCCTGTTCTCTCCTGTTCTCAGGGATAATCTAGGTCAGCCAGCTCAACCATGTCACCCTCTGCTCTGGGAAGGCCTGGTGGGATTCTCTATCCCATATTTTACCTGTTAGGATTCCCTAGATGGAAATTACTTTGGGAATGTAGTGAAGAGAGTTTATTTCTTTATCTTCATGGAGTTCACAGCACATAGCCTAAAGCTTGCAAAGTTCATCAAAAAGTTTCTTAGTACATTTAGGGACCAGAGAATGTTTTTTTGGATCCATCTGAAGCCATAATTTAAATTATATAAACCTATATATTTATATACATATAGAATACATATAAATCCCACTTCATGAAGGCACTGGTCCTTCCCCAGTCAGTATCTCTGGATCCATCCTTGCCTAAAACTGGAGCTGCAGCAGGAATGTTTGTTCTCATTGCAGGTTTGTCTATGGAAAACATAACTACAACATGTAGATATTGGAAAATGCAGTGCTGTTCTGGCAAGGCCTGTTGGACTGCAATTACAGAGCCATCCATAAAGCTTCTGAGGATAGTTTTTTATTAGAATAAAGCATATGTAGGTGCCAGAAAACCACAATTCTTCAAAGATAAGATGACTTCATGACATTTCCCAGGCAGCCAACACTCACTAGTAAGTTCGAGTGAGTGTCAGCTCTCCCAGACCTCTGATAAAGCTGGAAAAGGAAAATTCTGATCCAGGCAGTGCTGGGAATACTTTGGGTTTGGGGTGTGTGGCAGCTGGTGAAGCTGCCTGTTGTAAGCACTTGGGTTTTTCTAGTTATAGGCAATTAATAATGAACATGTTTTTAAAACAGTGTTTGCACAGATTGCTAACCAACTCATAGGATTTTGGACTAAAACCAAGTCAGTGGAAGGAGATGTTGAACTGGATTATCCCTATTTAATGGCCAGTTTCTTCTCTTGTGAGCTTGACTTGCTGCCTAAGCTGTGGGAAACTCAGTGCAGCCAGGAGTAGGTATGGGGGACTATGAGAATTTTATTTTTCCCTGATGTTTCTTGGACAGCCTTGCTGGGAAGCAGTCAACATGGTAGAAATGAGAAAACATCTTTATTATACAGATTAATTAAGTTCTATTCTATTAATCAGTTAATTTAATAATATATATATCTTAATTCCAAAGACATGTTTAAAAATCAACAGTGTAATTAGATTTTTTTTCTTTTTTATTTTTAGTACTTTAGAGTCTGTAATTTTTTAATGCTCTTGTGGTGTTTTTCTAGCCTGTGAAAGCATTATGGGGCTAACTTTATGGCATCAAATCAACTTGATTAGATTTTAAAAAGAAATAAGGAAAATATGATGACATTAAAAGGGATGAAATGGAAATGGTTGGGAAGAAATGCATACATTTGGGATGAAACTGTGATTTCTGGCAAAATCATTTTCTGAGAAGCACTTGCAGAGGCAGAAGAAACAGTAAGTGTTTGATGTTTAATAGAACAGAGACTAATGCTGAGGGAAACCAAGAGACATTTTTGAGGCTAAATAAGGAAAGTCAGGGAATTCAAGGACAATGGAGAGGTATGTACTGGGTGGCTGCTCTAATTGAAAGGTCAGACTCTGCAGGGTGCTCAGAAAAGGTCTCACCTTTGCTGTGAAGAATTGCCAAACCTGATCTTCCTCACTAAATCCTTGGCCAGAGTTTGGGCCATAGCTCTCACCTCCAAAAGCAGTTTATTAGGGCCACAGCTTTTCATCACCCAGTAGGCATGTCAGGCAAATGCCAAATGCTCCTGTCCATCAGGGAGGTGCCATCCCTATGGGAAGTGACACCAGGAAGGTGTGGGATGGACCCATTCTGGGACTGTGGCTCCAGCAAAGCTCCCATGCTGGTCACCAGGGATCTCTTCTTTCTGTAGAGAGCCTGGCAGAGCAGGCTGAGGAAGTTTAGGGAGGTTTGTCTATGCCCTTACACAAAAAAGGGGATACTGAGATGCATTTTATTATTATTACTTTCATCCTTCTCTAAATTTCTCACAACACTCTGATAGTTCCAGAAAGCCTCAAGTGTGTATCCATGGGTTTTACTGGAAATGTTTACGTTCCTCAAACTATGGGGAAATTTATTTCTGTGCACACAAGGCATAAACCTCCTCCAAATCCCACTTAGGCTCTGTTTTGGGACTGTGTGATACTCTGACTTCCCTGGCTCCCAGTAGCAGGGTGAGCCTTCCACTGGGCCTGGAAGCCAAATGTGAGATTTTGTCCTCAGGTGTTGATGTACAATGTCCTTGGTGACCATTACCTACCTGCACAATAGTTCTGGAAATTGCACAAAATGAGAAGAATAGAGATTAGAGTCTTCAGAAATCTCATATAAAAAAATACAGGTTAGCAGAAAGTGTGTTTTTTCAGTCAACCAAAGGCAATATCATCTGCTATGTTTGTCTTCCTGTTTGAAACCTAAAGTTGAAAGTCCAAGGGGATAAAATTGTTGATTATAGGCTAGAAACAAATAATAACAAAGGGAGAGTCTCTATTAAAAAGAAAAGGCAGAGAAAGAAAGAAAGAGTGACTTTCAGAGATGCTGGGCACAAAGGCAATGCCAGGCACACTTTTCTGAATGTTGTATCCTTCCATTTCTCTGGCCCTTTCAACAGTCATGTCAAAGTGATGGAATTTGAAGATTTCTGACATTTGTCTGGAATTTCTGGATATTTCAGAGTCTGGTCAAAGCTCTTATTTCCAGACATATCTCAGAGGTAGAGTCACTGAGAGTTCATCCATGTTGGTAGGAGCATGGGTTTCTGTCCAGGAAGACCTGGATGGAGAACTGGGAACCTGTGCTGGATCCCCAGCCAAGGACCTGCTGAAGGTTTCTGGGATGCCAGAGGCTGCACCTGACTTCCCCAGGAAGCCTCTCTAGGCTGCCCTGGGACAGCCAGGAGGATCACCTGCTAAAGCAGGAGTCTCTCAGGTGATCTTTTGGTAGCAATGAGATCTCATGGTCTGGGGAGCAGATGGGTCAGGTGCTGCAGACTGTGCAACAGATTGGAATCTGAAGAATTTCAGCCAGTATTTACACCCAGTGTTTACCCTTTGATAAGGAACAGGTCATTCACAAATGTGGACATGACATAATACTGGTAGGTTGGTCAAGGTGTTTGCTTTGTGCTTTGCACACTTGTTCTCTTCTGGAGAACACTTGAGTACTGTAGTTTGATCCAGATTAACAGCTGGGGGTTTCCCCTTTACTTTCATGGGGTCACTGGTATTAAAAGGGAAATTACACAAAAATAGAGCTAGGAAGATTAGAACTCTGCTTGTGTTTATTAAGGAAAATTCTCATTCTGGCTTCTGTGATGGAAAGATTGTGTTAGTCTCTTCAAGGGAACTCCAAAAGCACACAAATTATTGCAGACTGTTTAATGTGCCAGGGGCCTTTTTTTCTGGGTTGTTGAGGGCAAATCAGAGGCTTGATAGAGAGAATACCTGTGTTTCTGATGGGTGATGATTTGTTTGGGCAAGCATTGTATATAAATGCAGGTGAGTTACAGGTTAATTATGGCACCTAGCAAACCCTAAATGAGGTCAAACAAGACCAAACTGTAATTATAATAAATCTTGCCCTTATAAGGTAGGTTAAGTGTTTCACTGTGGTCTGGAGTCACTAGGTTTTCTCTGTACAGAGTTAATTTGCCAGACATGAGGCTTTGACATACTGAGTTGGTTGGAAAGAATTCAAGATTGTGCAATACAAGTCACCTTTCCCTAGAATAGAATAGGTTGATGTTGATGGAAGGTAAGTTAGCCTCTGTTTTTAACAGCAAAAAACAACAAGCAGCTTTGGAACTTAATAGGTCGATGGTGGCTTTATTTCTTCCTTGGGCATGGAGTGAATATGCTTCCCTGCATTCCTACACTGTCAATACATTTCCCTTCATCTTTCAGGGGTTTTGGTTCTGATATGCTTTCATTTAACATTTTTCTTCTTGCTTTCAGTGGTTTGCAATGCAAGCATTGCAAGCCAGTCTGGAATGGCACATTCCAGCCTTGCCAGAATACACCTGAGACCCAGAGACAGCACAGGCCAGGAGGGAGCTGGGAACAACAATGTCATTGCCCATGTCAGTGGAGTTTTAAGGACATTAATGATTTTCTCTTAGATGGAAAAGAGAGGGCAGTTTCCACATAGTTCTTTGAACACATTGAGATAAACGATTCTGCTGCCAGAGTTTAGGAAATATCCTCTTCAAATGAAATTAAGACAAGTTTTCCCTAAGGTATGTTTCAGTGTCAGTCAGAGGTTCTTACCTCAGTCTTCTAAGATACTAAAATTATATTTCATATTATTTCTGGTATCCTCATAAAAACCTGAGTCAAAAATTCTTCTCTGTCTTGCCAATTTCACTGTAAATCCCAATGAGGAGCTTGAAATAATGGGGGAAAACACATCTTGGGAATGATTGGTATAGGAAACCAAGAGTACTTCCATTGCTAGAAATGAACTAAATCACAACAGTTACTTGGATTCTACATATTGCTGTGAAAAGTTAGAGCCAAATTCTCATTGTAAATCAGAGTGGCTCCATTAACTTCTGTGGAACTGTGCCAGCACATCCCAGACAAAACTTGGCTGGATCTATTTCCAGCACCATCAGTAAGAGCTGCTTGGAGAGGTTCCACTGGGAGAAAAATTTAATTAAAACAAGGGAGATAAGAACAACAGAGCAATCTGCCTTCTGGATCTCTTGTGGAATGTGGCTCCCTGTGGGGTTTGATCCTGTGCACCCACAGCCTCTCCAGTAGCCCTGAGCTCCCCCAGATCAGTGAGACCCAGTGGTCACTGCCCTGGGCCACCCTTCCAGGGCACTCTGTTTGCCTAGGAACTGCAACTGCAGTGTGAGACACCGTGGCACCCTCCCAGTCTGCAGTTAGTGCCATTGCAAGCACTCGACTGCTTTTATTCCTCAGTGGTCTCAGAAAATCCAAGGTTTTCCTTTCACCCAATAACTAAGGGTTTTATTTCTTTAAATTCCTCAATATGCCATGGTGAAAAGGATGGGGAATGGCATCACCAGCCACTGATGTTTCTTATTTCCTTTGTGACCCTGTTATTCAGGACAGACATAACAGTGTTTTAAATCATCTGTAAAGAGGGACAGAACTCCAGACATCCTTGAGTTGGTTTCTTACTGAAATGTTAAAATAAAACAGACAAACACCAAAAAAACCTCAAAAAAAACCAGCAGGCAAATTACCACTTTTTGGTGTAGGCTGTTTTCATTTCCCAGAAACTAGTTAATTTATTTAGTGTGCCTCACCAGTCCAAGTTTCATTTATAGATTAACTTGTGTATTTTGGCTTTTATCCATCTCTTCCTTTGGCTCAAAATGAATGATACCAGGACTGTCTTTGAAACTAGGCAGGAATGTGATTTTTTTTATTAAAGAGAAACATCACCCTGAAACCTCTTTCTGCCAGCTTTTTTGAGGTCCTACTACAGAAATATGATGTAGGGAATGGCACATTAGTGTCTGGTGAGTTCAGCCTTTACAAATAAATCAGACATGTAATATTCTGGAGGGATCTGGACATAGTTTGTGTCTCCTCAGAAGGAGGAGCAGCTTGTTGATGAAGCTTTTAAAGGTTTGGTTTGTTTGTTTGTTTTAATAGCTAATCAGTTTCTAGAGCTGGTTTAAACGAGAATTACTACACAAGGCTGCTGGTCAGCACCACTCTGGTGCCAGGTGGTTTTTATTTGGGGCTCCTACTGCCTGGGAGCACGTCAGGGGGTTTGCAGCTGGCAGAGGTGGCTGGCAGGGTCCAGGGTGAGAATCTCCTGCTTGGCTTGGCTTGGCTTGGCCCAAATGGTTGCTGCTTGTGGAGATCCATTTGTTAAACCAAACCTCTGGGCATCATGCACAGCAATCAGAGAGGAACTGTCAGGTGCTGCTGGTAAACACAGGCTGTTTTCCAGATGGCAAAAACTGCATATTTGTTGTACATGAACTCTATGTTGGTGCTTTTTCCTAGTCCATTTGGGGGTTTGCAGGGGAGCTCTGGACTGCAACCATAAATATTTGTCCATCTTTTAAAATCTGTGACTTGGGACTGGTAGCAGAATGTCTCATCAAGGTTCTCTGTCAGTCTCAAACCACTTTTTATAGGATTCTGGGAAAGGTTTTCAAGATGTGCCATGAGAATCCTTCCATTGAGTCTTTTTCACATATTTCTCTTTCTTTTTAGGATCCTCTAGATATTACAGGAATGTAACTGTAGAAAAAAATGTTCATTTCTAACAACTTGGTTGTGGATTTTTAATCAGACTTGGATTGCTGGAAATACTACAGCATGACTTCAGCTGGGAATGAGACAGAAAGATGGACTCACAGGCAAGGTGGCAGAACTGGGAAGCTGGTAGAGCCTGTGGCCTGTCCTGAAAATGATCATCCTTTGTCAGTGAAGTCAATCAGCAGCATGGACCATCTTTTGCACCTCCCTGGAAGGGCAGACTCTGCTTACAGCTCTTTCTCAGGAGGATCAAATGTTCCAGAGTGCCATGGTGAACACTTCTGTGTGCCTCCAGAGCAGGTCCCCTACATGGACTCGGAATATGTAACAGGGATTTATAATCTCAGTGCTGCACACTCTGACCTCAGATCCCCCAAACCACACAAGGCACCAGACCCGAGCACCCACAACAACCCCCATGGCACCAGTCTGATGGATCACTGTGGAATTACTCCTACCCAAAGGACTTCAACTCAGGGACCTCCAGCCCTGGCAGCACCTGCACTGTCCCCTCCCACGCAGCTCGACAGCTCCAACATCACTAACAGACACTTGGAAAGGTCAAGAGAAGGTCCAGGCTCTGCAGGGCTCACTGAGTGGGGTGTGCAGCCAGCTCCTGGTGTGCAGGACAGCCAGCTAGCAGGTAGGGATGTACCACGGAGTCAACACTGGGATGCAGCTACAGAGCAAGATTTAGGGCCTAAGAGGGAAAAGACTCTGGAAAATAAGGGCCTTTCTTCTGATTTTACAAATGAAGTATCAAAAGTTCAGGCATTAAAGACAGAGGAAAATGGAGAGTGGAGCCCATCACAACAACCTACAAAGAGAAGCAACCCACACATTTACAGCAGACCTTCTTCATTCATTTTTCAGGAATATTTAAAGACAGACTCTGCAGCGAATGTCCCCAAAATACTTTCTGCTTATAATATAGGCCATGCTAATAAAATTCCCAAAGAGATGAACTCCAAATCCTATCACCAAGCACATTCCAACCCCAATGCTGTTAATGATACACAGGAAGTCAAACAGTGTCCCGGGGTTGTGTGTAAGCCAAGTGCCAGACAAGCAGCTCTGCCAAGCACTGTGCCAGGGCCCAGCCAGAGGAAAGAGTCCTTGCCCCGTGCTCAGGGCCCACTCCAAGCTGAGTGGCATTCAGACATGGATCAGGATGTGTTTGAGGACAGTGCAGAGTTAAAATATACGGAAAATGCTCTTCTAAATAAAAATGCTCCCAGGAAGCTGAACAGTTACACAGACAAAAATCAGTGCCATGATTCTGAAGGAAAAATCATGACCAATATTAGGGAACCAGTCCCAAACCATCAAAACAAAGTGCAGAGATCACCACTGTCCTGCAGCTGCAATGCTTTGGAAGTGGGGCACCCTCAGTGTGAGGAGTTGGTTCAGGGAAGGAAAAAGTGCTGTGATGGCACAAGCCAAATGGCTTTTTTCAGACCAAAGGAAGATTCCACATCTCAGTCATTACGTGAAATTCAGAAAGAAAACCAAGGTAACAACATCAGTCCCGACCTCAGCCCCTGTCTGGAACAGGACAAACCTCCTGTTCAGAAACACCAGCCTGTATTTCAAACACAGCTCTCAAGACAGCTTCAGGAGGACCATGCTGGTGAAGAAATAACCAGGCAGACAACTCCTCTGCTTTACTATCTTTCTGCAGGGAAAACCACCAAAGTTCTGCACCCCAGCAAGGACTCAAGGAGCTCACCAAGGGAAATCCCATCAGGCAGCTATGCTGCCTCAGCACAGTGTCTGGAGATACAAAGAGAAGACCATCAGCTTCAGAGGAGCAGCCACCACCACCAGCGCAGTGCTGATGATCTCCTGCTCCAGAACAAAGATCTCATTTTTAGGAGTCCTGCCTCATTCACAGAAGAGAGTTTCCAGAATGACTATATAGAGAAACTTAAAGTGGCTCAGAAAAAGGTTCTCAAAGAAACCTCCTTTAAAAGAAAAGACTTACAGATGAGTTTGCCTGTCCGACTGAGACAGAAATCCTCTAAAAGGCCATCAGTTGAACACCTTCGGTCTTTCTCGTTATCCAGTGCAAGTGAGGATGTCAAACCTGGCCCTTGCTCCCCTTCTCATCTAGAATCCTTGGAAAGTTTCAATAGAAATGAAGAAATAAGGAGGCCACAAAAAGGTGAAGCAGGGGTAAGGAAAAGTGGGACCCAAGAGCAAAAGAAACTGTGCTACTCTGAGCCTGAGAAGCTCAATCACCTAATGGATAAGGAGGTATCATGGAGTCAAGTTAGGCATGAAATCACTGAGCAAGATGCAGTGGCATCCAGGAGAAGGGGTCTGGAGAATAGAGGAAAGGCATTTTCCAGTTCAAGTGTCTCCAGGACAGAGCTGAAACAAATCCAGCACAGTGCACTGATCAAATACATGGAACGAAAGATCAGTCAAAGACCAGGCGGTTCACAGCAACTCCCACTGCAGAAGCCACCCCTGCAGCAGAGGCTGTCAAATCCCAAAGGGCCTCCAGGCCAGATTTCCAATCCAAATGGAAGTAGGAAGATGCAAAATGATGAGGTTTTCTGCCAGCTTCGCTCTGAAAAAAAATCAACAGAGGTTTTTCCTCCTTTGTCTTTTGCTCCCCCACTGAACGTGACCAGCAGGTGTGATCCCAACAAAGGGCACGGGGCCTGTACCAGCAAGTGTCCATCAGCTGAAAGTCTCCCACAGGCACGTCCTTCAGCATCTGGGAGAGCTCCTGAGAGGCCAAAATCCACTCCTTCTTCCACACAGGTAAGAAACCAGTACCGAAAGGGGGCATAAGGAAAGTCAGGAGGGACTCTGGCACTTGGAAAATGCATTTGCAGAGAACACAGGCTGTGTGCAGGATGAGGCTGTTTGTGCTCCAGCAGCCATTATTGTTAATGACAGCAACTTCATTAGAGCCCTATCCCAAAACAGGTCATTACAGGAAGGATTTCAAAAATGACCAAACTTTTTAGGCTCCTGAATTTGAAAGACAGTAGCTGTCAATATTGTTGAGGAGAATAAAGAAGATAAAGGGCCAGAAAATAAATAATCTAACATGCCACTAAAATTACCCTACTGAAGAGACTGACAAACTTCCACCAGTGCTGAATTTCTCAATTGTTATGAGAGTACAGGTATCTTTTGTTGACAACTGTTCTTTTGGTTTTCTAGGGAGAAAAAAAAATGGATGCTACCTAGGAAGACCATAATAGCAATTTAATTAATAAAAAAGAGGTAGACAAAAGAGATTAAAAAAAAATATTTAAAAATTGAACAAAACCCAAACCTTTCCCCCTAGAAAAAAACCCAACAACAGCAACCAAACAAAAAATCACCCTACAAAACAAAACAGAAACAAACAAAAAAGCGCAAACCTCGGTGAACCTACTTGGAGTTCTGTCACCAGCTTCCCTTTCTGGGGACAACCAGTATGGGGGTAAAATTGAGCAGCTGCCTGGCCTGAAATGCTGGTTGCCGCAGTGTGCCGTTTTCCCTTCCAGGACCCGTGCAGATGTGCCAGAGGTGCAGCCGCGCCGCGCCCGCGCTGCGGGAGCCGCCCCGGCGGGTCCAGGTGAGGCTGCGGGAGCTGTGCCGGCCACAGCCGAGGGCCGGGCTGCTCCCCCTTCGGGCTCGGCATCCGCCGCTGTCCCCGCGGGGACGGACATTCACCCGCTGCCAGCCGGGGCGGTCTCGGATGGTTCGTGCCGCTGGAAGGTCCCCGAGCTGTGCCTGCTCCATCGGATCTCTGCGGCCGCAGCTCCCTCCCCCGAGCGCCGCAGAAAACAGCACTTCCAGCAGCTCGGGGACGCCCAGCCCGGGAGGATATGTGCGATCAGGACTGCTGCAAGAGGGGATTTTGGTGTGGTTTCTAAAAGGCGGGGAAAAAACTGTGGCGTTTACACGCCAGTAACTAGGAAGTTTGTGTTTTAACTCTTCATATTTGCTTTGCTAGTTTGAGGAGCATCAAGGGAGATAAGCATCTGAACCCTGTCTCAGCAAGGCAGTGATGCTGACTCTTTGTAGTAAAAGAATTTCCACTCTCAAAAATATCCCAGTGGTTTCTGGAGACTTGAATGACTTACAGGGAAAAAAAATTTTATTCTCAAATTTCCTAATTTAGCATGTTAGCATAAAAATAACTGAAAGTTATAGACAGAACCATAACATCAGAAACATTTGATCACAGCTCTTAAACAGTCTGCAAAAATATCTTTTATAGTGGGAATGTCTCAAATAAAAGGAACTGTCTTCCTCCTTACAGTTTCTGTGATGCTGAGAAAGATGGATCCAAGAATCATGAACATAATGACATAACTGGACGCCTGTGTGGTCAGGGTAAAAAGGAGCAGACTCCTGAAACCCCTGCTCCTGTCCCGAGAGGAGGAAGCAAGGAGAGTGCTCAAGTGGAGGAGGAATGCAGAGCTCAGTCTCCAAGTGGGAATGCTGCACTCCAGCATCCAGAGCAGCACCAGCCTGCAGCTTCCCCTGAGCAGGGAATGCATCTCCACACAGCATCGGCTCAGCCTCACCGAGGGGACAAAAATCCAGCCAAAGGTGTTCTTCCCCAGGAAACCCCCAAGCACAGCAACCACGATGGTGTTCCCCTGGAGAGAGAGACACACCTGCCCAAAAGGAGGCTGCAGTCTTCTCAGGACCAGCAATACCAAGAGCTTGCCATGGAGATCATTGCCAAAGACAGTTCTCTGGTGGACATTCTCATGCCTCATCCTCTTAGAAAAACTGCTCTGGACCTGATGGAGGGTTTGTTTCCTGTTAACATTTCCATACTGGATAAATCACGTAGGAAAAGGGGAAAGGGACAGCATGTGCAGGAGAATGAGTAAGTAGACAAAACCAATTACCTAGCACTCTGGTCTATTTTAATGTATAGATACTATACACACTAGTAGCTAGATAAACTTGAGTACGTTGTTTTATTTTTGTTTTGTTAGAAAAACATATAGCTTTCTGATTTACATACCAAGCAAGAAATGTCTGAGCCTAAGTGTACATGATGGAAGAAAAGTGGTTCAGTGATTCCTTATTAAAGGGACTGTGACAGACCTAGGCTGCAAATCTTTTGCTCTATATCTTCAAAAAATTTAGAAGATCTCCTGTGGTGAGAAGAGAGGAGAGTGATCCTGAAGTCAAGGTGGATAAAACCATGAATTCAGTGTTTGTGAAGGAAACTGTAAGTGTTTGCTACAGGTATTTATTTTCTGTTCAAATAGCAGGAAAAGTCATGGAGATGGACCAGAAGAATGTCCAAAATCCAAACATGAAACCAAGCAAAGGAGCAAAGATCCTGCCTCTGTGGGAAACAGAGTCCTGAAGAGGAACAGAGGCAGCCCAAATGAGCTAGATGACATCACATCCAAGAAAGTATGTAGATGACCATCACAGGAACCACTGTTTCTCCATCATGACAAAGAAATTCTTATTAATATCATTATAACTAAGGATATGTTTATCCCAATAATATTTCACAGGTAACTTTGGATCAATTTTTGCCAGTAGGTGAAGTCCTGGCAAATTGCCTGGCAAATTGATATTTAAATCCTGCCTGATTTGACTCAGATCTCTCATCTATAATCATTAAAGGTTTCCTTGCACAGCCAGCTCCTGTGCAGCAGGAGCAAACTTCCAATTTAACAGTCAAATCTAATCTCAAAATCTGTAAAATAAATTAGAACTGGCAGCCTAAATAAGAAATATTCTTTACTCTGAGAGCTGCCAGCAGCTTCTTCACATTCCAGTGTCCAATTAATTCCATACATGCAGAGAGTGGGGGACATAGCTGGACAGTGATAGAAGTATGGAGCCTGGAAGGGTGATCATGTAGCTTTGCAGTTAGGTGGCTTTTTCCTCTGGCCATGCTCCATCTCAGGTAATGACAATCTGCCTTCCTGAAGCTCCTCCTGCTGTGCTCATTACCAGCTGCCTTCCTGCTGCTCCTGTTCATGGTGGCATTGCCCAGCTTCCAATGGTGTGCTCCCACTCAAGTCTTGAGGCCTTTTTCCATCTAATTTCCCTATGAAACAGCCTCCTCTGATTACCTTTCTGATTACCCAGGCACTGCTTGAATTGCCCCTGGAACTGACTTTTTCTGTGCATATGATAAGTGAAATTCCAATCAGTTCTTCCAAAGCTTGGTACAGAGCTGGGACTTCATGCTCATGTCTTAGAACAATTCTGTGTAATCATGTTGTAGTCTTTACTGCAGTTCCCTTCTGACTGATTGGAAGCTCTCTGAGCCAGAGAATATATCACCAGCTTAGGTGATTAGCAGTAATTTGCTTTTCAGAGTCTGAGAATTAAGTACAGCTTAGAAAACGTTCGCTGCTTTTTTTAACTTTTTCTTTCCTGTAGCTTAAAGTTATTTTAGAAGTTAAAAATTTGGCAAAGACATTGCGAAGAAAATCCATTCCCTAGAACAGATCTAGAACTGCCAAATTCTCTTTGGCAGTTACAGTCTCTGTGATTTTTTTTATTTTTTTTCTTTTTGCAGCTGGAACTCATGGCCAGTCTCCAATGCAGGCTGCAGGAGCTGTGGGAGGAGCAGGAGCTGGTTCTCCTGGAAGCCAGGGAATGTGCCAAGTGGGGCGAGGAGCTGGAGGCCCTGGTGCAGGAGCTGTGCAAGCCCAACGAATTTGAGCGCTACCTGATGTTCATTGGGGACCTGGAGAAGGTGGTGAGCCTCCTGCTCTGCCTGTCCAGCCGCCTGGCCCGAGTGCAGAATGCCATGAGCAGGATGGATGGCAACACAGAGGCTGAGGAGAAGGTGAGTGACAACAAAGGTGTTGAATTCGTTTGGCTCGCTTCTTTCCAGGTGCAGCTGTGCTCAGCTCATTTGTCTGACAGCTCGTTCAGCTCATTAGCTGTACATGATCCCAGCTGGCCACTGCCCAGGCAGTGTTTATGTGCCAGGATGGGCTGTGCCCCAGGATGGGCTGTGCCCCAGGGCTGAAGCAGAGCAGAGCAGGTTTCTGGTGAGGACCAGGGTACAGTGCTGGAGCACAGGAGTGCAGAGCAAGCCTGCAGCTTCGTGCTGGGGGCCAACAGCAAAACCTTGAGAGGCTCCAAGCCAGAGGGCTGGGGCAGCATTTGGACCCTTGGGCAGCTCCCTGGGGAGCAGCTGCAAACTTGTGCTTCACAGGACTTTTTGTGGTTTATTTCTCCACTGGTAATTTCATTGCATAATTACTGCCTTTGAAATCATTATTCACGAAATGGGTTTATCCTAGTGAGCAGGAAGGTGTGGCCATACCTTGAGATAAAACTCACTGTAGTTTAACTCAACTAGCCAGCTTTGATGGAAAATGAGGGATTGTCTCATGCCACCAGGAAATAATTTCAACTCTTAGAATGTCTCCTTTTTGCTGAAGACAAAAAGCCAAATTTATCCCAGGAATCATGCTTCCCTGCTGTCCTTATTGCTCTTAGACATGTTTTTATCAACACAATACCTGCTGTTTTCACTCTTTTGGAAACTGGAAAAGCATAGAGTTAGAATAACTGGGATTTTCTGGAGCTATGCTGCTGCTGACCTGTATCTCTGGAGTTCATCACAGTTCACACACAGAATAGCACAAAAAAGGTCCTTCCATGCAGTGTGACATGGAGAGCCAGGATTCACCTTTCCAAAATGTCAGCGGTGTTAATGTGAATAATTTTAAACAGTGTTTCATTCTTACTTTCACTTTATGGTAGGCAGGGAGGGTGTTGTTTCCCTAGTATTACATTCATACTCTTTATAGGAAACACATATAAATATTTCAATAAAATGCCTAATAAATACTTGGTTAAATGCCAACATTTTTAACAACCATCTCCCACTAACTGCATTTGCCCTCATGTCAGCAAAACCAGCGGTCACAATCCTTGACTCCATTTTTAGGGTGTCAGTAGTGACCATTGCTCTGTGCTCTGTCTATGGACACTGTCCTGAAACAGAACATTTTCCAGCAGTGTAATACCTATGAAAATTATTACAGCTGAATGAGAATTAGCTAAAGGTGAAAGGTATAAAAATCCTGTAGAACAAGCAAGGTCAAAATCTTTAAAAGAAGCCTTTGATGAACACTCACTGTCTACATGACAGTTATTTTATCATATTGATACCTTTTTGTGGTTTAAAAAATTGATAGCCAGACACGGTTAAGGGACAAAGGGTTCTTACCTTGGTATTTTGTAAAGATCTTTATAGTGCACCCCTTGGCCAAGGCACCACAATGCACACGCACAACAGATCACGTACACAGTTTATAAATCAGCATATCTACAAATCAGGATATCTAACAAGGGTGACCCAATGGGAGGCCTGGATGAATAGCACGATCTCCCCCCATCCCAAGGAATTCCCCCCTGCATGGGCTAAATCTTAGTTTGCAGGATATGTTCTAGAGGGGGCCTTGGTTTCTCAAGCTAGCCTGGGGTTTTCCAGCCTCCAGCTGCAAGGCCTCCAGGGTGTTTGGTCTCTTGGCTTAACAGAATACCAGGACTGTGCTAAGTCATTAGACTTCAGGAATTACAAGTATGCATGCTAAGAGTACTGAGGATATATAAAAGGTATATAAAAGAAAAGGCAAAAAATCATCAACACAGACCTTTTAATAGAAGCCACTCTATCTTTTTAATGTCAGTGGCACTCTGGCCACATGCAACACACAAAACACGAAGACACATGTCTTAAAGGGCTTCTAATCCAACGAAGATTGTTACAGGATACTTTAAAATGACCAGAATGTTAAGTATATTGATTTTTTCATGAGGGCAGCATAGCAGAAGTGAGCCTTGATGGCATTTACTGTGTCTTTACCTCACAAGCCACAAGAATGAGTAATTCAATTAAGAAAAAACTCAGGTGGAACACAAAGCCCACAAGGGGAAGTAATTAAATTAAATCGACTGTGGCTTCCAAATGAAGAAATAGAGTCTGTCAGGAATGATGGGTTCTCATGGTGTGCTGCTTTGTTTTTTGATTCCATTAGCAATCGCTGAATGAACGGCACAGGCTCTTGTCTCAGCAGCGGGAAGATGCAAAGGACCTGAAGGAGAATCTGGACCGGAGAGAACGTGTGGTCTCTGGAATCCTTGCCAAATACCTGACAGAGCAACAGCTCCAGGACTATCAACACTTTGTTCAAGTCAAGACTTCCCTGCTAATTGAACAGAAGAACCTTGAAGAGCAGATAAGATTTTTCGAAGAACAATTAGAAAATCTCGAGCAAAGCATCCCCCTCTAACACTCACTACCAGGCCAGACATTTTTATATGTTATATGTGATGTTTCCCTGGAAATCCACAGGCACTCTCATCACACGGCTCAATTTGGTGGATTCTTCCAATCCTGTTTGTGCCACAGCACTCACAAGTGTTTAGGTGCTCTGGGATGCTCTAGGCACACTCTGGACAGGCCAGCTGACAGCATCTCACAGTGTGTAGCAAACTGCCTTGTGGGCATGACTGATAGGATTCATTGCTCCTATTACTGAATGTGTATTTCCCCTTCTTCCTGTCTGTCCATCTGTTTCCAGGTTGACATCATCTCAATAAAAGAGCCATACAAATATTTGCCTCTTGTGGGTGGGTTGAACGTTTGAAATGAAAAATTATGTGGGTGTTCAGATTTGAGTCGGTGATTGCACAAAGCCATAGGAAATGTTACAGACCATTTCAGTGAAACTCCTGCACTTGTTTCTACTCTTTATACATGTGACACAGTAAAAACACACTGTAATGAAAGAAAATAATTACTTCCATTCTTGGCAGTTGCCACCTATGTGTCCTTCCTGGCTCTGTGTAATCCTGGTAGACTGTTCAGAGGAGATCAGAAAAAGGGTGGATTTCATTGACATCAAACAGCCAATCAGTGATGCAGCCAATTTAAATGAACAGTTTTGGGAATCATAAACTCTGAGCTTATTCTTGCAGTCATTTGCAAAATCCTTGCTGTGCTTTTGAAGAATTTCTTTTTCAAGCAGCACCTTCAGAGGGTTGTTTCTAGGTAGTTTTCAACTGTCAGCATACACAAAAAGCCTGAACATGGTTGGGGGAAAGCTCTGCTGCAGACTGGGCCAGGAGGAACCACTGGAAGAGATTATTCTGTTTCAATGAGACTTTATATAAATCCCTTAGCAAAAATCTTTTAAGCCAGTGTTTTCATTGAGTCCCATCAATGATGAGGCAGTATTTAAAATCTCAGTGTGTTTTCTTTGCAAGAATTCGGTGAGAACAATATGCAGCCTAAACTACATACCTAGACCATGAACAAGGCAGCCACTAATTAAACTCAGGTTTCCTCCACAGCCAAAACAGATGTTCATTGTGCCATGATGCTGGGCTTTACCAAGAAATGTTTTACTCCTGGTGTGTGTCCTGGCTACAGTAAGTAGCACCAACACTGAGAGGAGCTGTCCTGTTCCTGAGGGATCTTCTTTGGAATTGCATGTTGCTGGGCACAAGGACTCTGGGAGCACAGTGACCAAGCTGCCAAGTGCACTGTGGTTGTCTGAGGGAAAATGGCCAGACACTGTAGATCCTGTGAGTAATCTGCACAGTGGTTCTCAGAGGGCCATAAATACAGGCTTTTAATACATAAATCTGAAAGCTGCCTTTTGAAAACAGTCTTTAAAATAACTGAAGCAATGTTAATGGAGTCAGTGGAGAATTTATAAAATACAAGCAATTTTAAATGAGCTGTTTACGTGATTTGAGAAGCCTGACTTGAAGGTGCACTTTATTCTTATTATTTCTAGTTGAGGGAAAAAGACCCAATTGGAAATAGGTGGTTTGTAATTGAAGCTAATGCTTGCTTTTAAGGGGAAAAATGGGTCTGCCCTGTTTGGCTTATCTTTTTAGGGTGTTGTGCCATGGGGTGGGCAAATGCTACCTCTTCCACAACTGACATTCACACGAATGCTTCAAAGAGCAATAATTAAAAATAACTTTTACTCTGTTAGAAAAAAAAATAGACTCCTTGGTTCAGCATTAGACTGCAAATTCCAGGCAAAGTGAAAAATGGATACAGTGATGGCATTAGAACCTCTCTGCAGACAAGCAGAGACCCCCTTTCAAAGCACCAGCAGGTCTGGATTGTCAGCTGGGTCTCAGTTTTGATACTGATAATTTGTTAAAAATTTATTAGGAGGGTAATGGTGAAAGTTCATGCTGGACCTCAGCCATGTGCAGCATTCCTGGCACACCAGCATACTAAGACATGGTAAGTGTCCCTTTCAGCTCCGGTCAGCTGTGGCCTCTAAAAGTACAGACTGAAGAAATAGTTTAAGCACGTGCTCTTGAATCCTGTTGCCTTTTGCTGAAAGTTTGGTGTTTAGAGCACTAGTTACATCCCCATACCAACACGTGGCAGCTTTTTCCCAACTTCAAGTCATGCAGCGTAGAAGGCAACATGGCCAGAAGTGCAGAGCACCTTCATTTTACAGCTCCGTGATCCCACACTGCTCCACACGGTTTTTCCTGACCCGTTACCATCAGAAGACAAATTTAAGACTTGAACTCTCAATAGCAATAACTGGTGGTCTTCTTGGGGAAGCACATCCACAGGGATTATGGAAATAAAATCCTGTGCAGTGCTTGTATATAATTACTGCTCCTACCATCTCTCACCAGCCTTCCATTTGTTACTTCTGCAGCAATGGCACTGAGTTACCCTTGCCTGGAGCCCTGGGGAAGTACCAGCTTCTAGAGACTTCTGCACCTTGGCAAAGACCCCTTGCTGGGTGACACCTTAGGGAAACGAAGTCAGGTTGTGTGAGCTGGGAAAACGCAGGGAATGAAGAAGCTGCTCGGTCCCTGACCCTCTTAGAGAACAGGCAGGAAATTCCCCGCTATCGCCCAGCCTTGGGAGTCTCCTGTTGCTGCCTGCCAGCCTGATACTTTCACAGGTAACACATAATGCGAGCCCAGCTCCGGGGAGAATTGTAATGGGAGCCCTCGGGGGAGCTGTCTCCATGAATTAATGACGGCTGCATCCCGGAGAGCGCACAGCAGCCGCGCTGAGGAGAAGGGAGCGGTGCAAGGGGCGAATGCAGCGCCCGGCTCTCCCTGAGGGCGCCCGCAGGGGGAGGCTGCTGGGACTCCAGGGACGAGCTCTGCGGCTCGCTTGGCCACCCACACACAGGTGGTGGGGAGAGACTCTGCAATAGCTTCTGTCGTGCCGGGCAGAAGCAGGAGGGCCTGATTTTGGGGTAAGGGATGACTTGTACGGCCCGAGGCCGAGCACAGCCTGTGGGGCAGGGGCGGGAGCGGCCCGCGGCAGCAGCGCGGCCTGCCCGCCGGGCAGAACCCAGAGCGGCTGGGCACAGCGGCTCCTTCGGAACGGCATTTAACATCCACTGCAATGTGTGGGAGTCACTGCTGGGCCAGGAACTGCTTTTTCAGCCTTTTGGGCGATAAACTGCAGGATTTAAATGATTTTGTTTTAAACCCCAGCCTCATTTTCCTCACTGGGGCGTTATGCTGGGGGACTTCTGCATGTGGAACTAATTAAGGAACAGAGAGCTGCAGGAGTTAATGCAAATGTACTCTGCAAAAAGATCTATTTGGTACTTGTGAGAGCTGCATTTAATAAGTAGAAGGATGTTCCCTCTGCTTTGAGAACTCATGGCAACCATCTGAATAATTTTTTAAAATAAACTCAGAGCAGCATTCCAAAACTAATCTTCTGTGCCTGGAGGGAGCCCACATAGACATTAAAGAATAATCAGCCTGTAGGAATCATGCAACCTCTGGGGTTCACAAAAGGCTCTCAAGAAGCAGCGCTTGAATTTCACTGCTAAATGAAGAGAGGCATTAAAGGTTATCAGAGACTCTAAAATACCACATGAGCGTTGAAGCTGAGTCATCTCACAGAGGAATCCACAGAGAGAGAATAATGGCTGTGCTGATAGTCTTGATTCAGACAATAAGAGACATTTCTAAAAATGTGAATAAAGACCCAGAGGCCTTTCTAATGGGCTCAGCCCATGGTGGAAGAACAAGAACGTCCCAAACTACCTCGAAAGAGAACCACTTGTGAAACAATCTGTCCAGAGATCCCTGCCCTGTGACATCTCCTGATGGCATGGCTGGTGCCTGCAGGACCCCCTTTCTGCGTTTCAGCTGCTCCCTGCTGAGCACAGGCACAACGTGACCTGATGCCACCGAGGCAGCTTGGAGAGGGCTGGTCCAGAGCTGATCCCAGCCTGGAGAGAAGCTGTAGTTCTTTGTTGCAAAGGGGAAAACTACCATGAGAGAGTGGTGGAAGAAAACACAACACAAAAATCATGGTGAGAAAGTCTGTCTGTACTGCCACAGTTTGTTATTGTGACGATATTGGTGAATCTTATTGGTGTGACCATCTGCCTCATGCAGGAGCCTGTGGGTGAGGACACAGGGCAGGCCTGGCACCCCAGTACCATGAGCTCACATCAAGGGCATGTGCCTTTGGGTATCGGGTTCTATTCAGTGAAAATGAATGTTATTTGGTTCGTGTCAGCTGTCACTCCACGGTGCTTGCTGTGCTTCTCAGCTGGAGTCTCTCACCTTGTCTAGAGGGTCTCAAGGTGATGGGGATGGATGATTTTCCTCTTGGGAAATGGTGGTTTGGGTTTCGCTAAGAATTCATGCTTTCAGGTTAAGAAAAGGAGTAATGCCCTACCTGGGACAGACAAAGAAGTTCTCCGAGAAAGGGAAAGCTGAATACTGCCAGCGTAATTTTTATTGTGCACATCTCTATTTTCTCTTCACAGGAAGTGGAGAAAATGTACTAAAGCTGTGCTAATATTAACAGTATGGATCTACTTGGCCTGGTTCTGGGTTACACACACAGTACAAAGGCCCAATGTGCTTAATGACTTGCTTTGTCTTATAAACTACTGAAATAAACCTTGAAACTGGAATAGAAATATTCTTCATTAGGATGCAGAGTTTTTGATCTGTGTTGTGCTGCTCTGTCCCTGCTCTCCCCCTGGAGCAAACAAACACCACACTGTTTGTGCCCATGCTACATGCTGGCCAAGTCCCTATTAACAACCTCTTAATTTGGGGAGTCCCACAATAGTACAAACAACTGGAAAGGGTAAAAACTGCCATGCTGCCATTTTATTCAGATTAATATGCAAATCAGGAGGGAAATACATCCAAGGAATGTAGGTCACGGTGGAAACATGAAGAGAGGGAGCAAGAGATGAGCAATGGGGAATTAGGGGACATCTAGAAATGCTTCCTCTACCTCCAGCTGGTGGCTGCAGCTCCCACTGGTCTTTTGGAGTTACTGTGACTCTTCCACGGGACTGTGGGTTTGTGATGAAGCTGAAATCTCTTTAGGACTCCTCTGCAGTGCAGGAGCAGCATTTCCTGGGTTTTCATAGTCCCCATTTCTGTGCAGCTCTCACAAGGGAATGGAGACAGCCAAAAATCTGTGAGCCTAACCGCAACCACACTTCCTCACACTGCTCAAACAGCCACATCCGGGAGGACAAAGTCTGTCCCTTTGTGCAGAATCGTGGTTTAGGGTTTGTTTGCAGAGCTCTTCAGAGCAGGTTTTTGAGCTGATTCTCCTCAGAACAAAATGTGCCAAGGAACAGACAAACCAAGTTATCCTTAGCAAGCAGACTGAGCCAGGGTCAGGCAAACAGTAGCTTTCCTGATCCCTAGAGCTGCTGAACTAAAATCTGGGCTAGTTTTATTTGTGTAGGCGCTCCACTGAATGCGCATTCACAGGGTGGGGGAATGACGCTGCTCATGCTGCCTACAGGTCTAAAAACATTATCCTGATTTCAATTTGCATATCAGTACTGACTGTGTGCTTTAAAGAAGTGACCAAGGTGATTATCTACATTTTATAGCAGGAAAACTGAGACATGCTGAGAGGGCAGGCTAGTAACCAAGGCAAAATACCACCAAGCTGCTGAGTCCTGCTCCTGTGCCTGATCTGTGCCTTCCATCTCCAGCCTTTCCCACCACTAAGCCCTCTCCAGGGGGCAGGAACAGAGCCAGGGCAGGGCCTCAGGTTTTTTGGTTTTCACCTTTCCTGCTATTGCCTTTGATGGTGCCTTGGGCAGCTCCCAGCTCTGGGCTAGGTCAGGGATTGAAAGGCTCCATGCCCAGCCCATGGTACAGCCCCTGCCCCGGGCCAGTGTGCTGAGGGAACCCAGCCCTCCTCTCACTGCTCCTGTGAAAACATCCTGGCTAAACCTCACAGCTGTCATTCGTTCAGACGAAAATCCTACTGTGTTCGGCCAGATTAGGGCTTGAAAATGAGAATTAGGAAGAATCAGTCAAGCTGAGGATTCATAAAACAGTCCAGCTTTAGCCTCTTGCAGGAAAACACTCTCATGATCACTCATCACCCTACAGTGTCCCTTCCCACAATTTAAAGGGTGACATTGGAACCCAAAACCCAGCCAGGCTGACAGACAGGTGTTACTTCAAACTAAAGGCACTATTTATACCTGTAAGATTACAGCAGTGTGTTCTCAATACCTCTCAGTATTCGTCTGCACCTGAAGTTGTACCACACTTCAGGTACTCATCCCAGCCTGCCTAAATAGTATCTTTTCCTCCATCAGCTCAACAAGGAGGAGGAATGAGCTGAGTCACTGCACAAACTTGCTGGCAGAGCCTGGCCCGGCGACCCCACCCAGAGCACCCGGCCATGTGAGCTCCCCACCTTTGTGACACCACCCTCCTGCCAAGCCTCCTCCCTGGAGAGTGCTGGAAGAGGACTCTTGCTGGCAGGCATTCTTCTACCACACCAGCTAATCGCTTGGATGCCTCTGAGGAAGGAGTAGTGCAGAATTTCCTTGATGATACATGTTGCAATGAAGTATTATCTCAGCTGTGACTTCTTTGATAGAACAATAGAAGAGCAATGAAACCTTCTCCCTACTTTCCCGGGATGAAATAACAACCATGGTCCCTAGATTAGTCATGTGGGGTTTTTAAACACAAAACACTCCATCCTTGAACTAGGGCTCATGTAGGCTTGACTCTGAATGAACACTAAAGTTCAGCAATGTTGTTTGAACAGGTATCAAGCCTATATCCACAATTATTGAACAAACTTCTCAATAAGGCCAAGCCAAACCGGAGTGTTTGTAATTCCCACAGAAACAGAATGCTTTCACCAGGCAGTGTCAGTGCCTCAGAGGTAACATGAAAGCACACACACTTCTGAGGTTTCAGGGGAGGAAAAAAGACAACAACAACAAAAAAAAAAAAGTTCTACACTTGGAAAAACACTTTAAAACAGAGCCCTGTTTTTCCCAGAACTCTGCAGGCTGACAGAGTGCAGCACAAATCAAGGGTTCAAAGAACCACACTGGCCAATGGTCACACCAACAGCTAGAAAGCAAATTGGATTTTATTTTTTTTAAACCCTACTCCAGATATAGAAGTCATCAGGTGCTTGATCATTAACCTTTGCTTAACAACTTAATTAGTTCAACCCAGAAGCAGACCAGTACAGAATAATCCAGTCTCTTCCTAGAACAGGTGCATCAGACCTGGCTGCAACCTCTGATCACACTCCCAACAATTGCCACCAACTCCAGGAACTTCAGGGAGAGCGTTTTGAAGTAAAGAATCCAGTGCCTCCATCTTCAGTCTGACAGCATTCCTTGTGAGTGTTTGGGACAAGCCAATTAGAACAAATTACAAGTACTAGGTTTAATGCAAGGCAGAAAAAATCAAAACATTCCTGAAGCCACTGATTTGGAAGGAAAGGCAAAGCATGCAAACTAGTGTTTCAATGCAGAAACCCAAACAGAGCCAGAGCAGCACTGCTCTCACCTTCAGCACCTCTCAATGATTCAGGTTTTTAGTCAGTTTTAGAGAAAAGATGCTGGTTTAGCAGACTTGCCCCAGAAGTCAGACAGATTCTGTTCAGAGCTCTTCCTCTTTGCATTAATTTTAACCAAGCAGTAATAAGGAAATAATAATCTTACTGCAAACCTAACATGCAGTTAGCATGCTTTTTGAGCTATGTGTAGTTCTATATATAGAACAATTATGTTTATCATATAAAAGAAGTAGAAGAGTTCATTTTAGGTCAATCATTCATGCTGTTGAGATAAAAGTGCTTCAAGAGGTCATGCAGAGGTTCTATCATGAAACACCTAACATTACATAAGGCCCAATGTTTATAAATATTTATTGTAAATAAGTCAAAAGGGGCCAAGTTTTAAACAAAAAGCATCAGATATACAAGCCTAACTTTGTTTCCAGTTGGCTACTCAGAAACTCTGACAGATCCAATTCCCAGTTTTTCAGTTCAGTTTTTCACTACCAACAAAGTTTTTTATTCAGCTTGATTAAGTTGATTAAACTACAGTCAAGTTCAAATGTTCACAGTATCATCAAGACATGTAAGTACCACCTGGTCAAAAAGTCTTTCAGGAAGACAGAAAAACTTAAACCACTAGTCAAACTTTCAAACTGAGGTAGACAAGTCATAGTGACTTGAGTGCTGAAGGTCAGGGTCTATCTTTGTAAGTAATTCATCTAATAAAATGCATCAGGCAACAATTGAGATTGTTATATTAGTATTTCTGATGTGAAATACTCAGTGAGAAACTCTCAAAGTGAGAAACTTTGTTTTGAAAAAGTATACAATTTTTGTAAATAGAAATATCCTTCGTCTGCTACCAAAATAATCAGAAACATCATAGAAAACTATGCATCTTTCCTCTGATAATTTAATCCTGTTAGATAACAAGCCTTGTTAAAGTAGCCAGCTACCAGCTTGCTGTTCACAGTGAAAAATATGCAATCCTTCACCTTGCTTCTGCTCTCCAGCTGAAGAACACAGATCAAGAAGGCTGTACCTCAGACATTTTGACCTGTCCACACACACATAAGCTGTTTTAGTTTTTCAACCATTAAGTACAAAGTTTGTGGTTCCCACCAATAGATCAGCACGATGGTACATACAGCATGGACAGCACTTCCTGGCAGCTTCCTTTCCACAGGCACCTGGGGCTGGGTTTCATGCTGTAGGCTTAGGATGTAGGCCCTATCACTGATTCAGTAAAACATCCAAAAAGAAAGACATGGAGTGAAAAAATCCAGCCTGCTTCTGCAAGAGAAAGCTGAGACACCAGCCGTGCCATTAAACCATTTTGATCACAGTACGGCAGAGGCTAGTGGCCAAAGAACAGCATAGAAACGGGTCTGCGCTTCACGACAACCTCTTCTTCCTCCTCCGCGACCTCAGAGAGCGAGGAATATGAAGGGAAGCCCCCTCTGATCTTTGGCTTCCTCCTCGGGCCCGTAGTGGCAGTCAGAAGCTTGTTTAAAGTTGAAGGCTTCCTTAAACCTTTGGTGAGGTCACAGAAAGCCATGTCATCGGATATGACTCCCAGGAAAGTGCTACTGGAGCTCAAGATGGAAGTCGCAAGCTTTGTGTTCTTCTTGATGGGTATGGAGAGTTCCATGTTTTGGGAAAGGCTGGGGTCCCCCAGCAAGCGCCTGATTGTAATGGACGTCCCTGCCTTTAAGTACTGGTGCGGCTTCTTCCCACTGTAGTCCCTCAGGTCAATCTTGGCATGGTAGCTGTAGACGAGCATGGTGATGATCTTCTCCTGGCCGTGTATAGCAGCCAGGTGCAGTGCCGTGTAGCCACCATGCGACCTGGCATCCACATTGACGTGAGACCCGCCCTTCTCGGCCGCTCGGATGATGTTGGTCACCATGTCGCAGTTGCCGCTCTTGGCGGCCCAGTGCAGGGCGGTGAAGCCGGAGATGAAGTCCCTGCGAGCCGCCAGGCTGGCGTCGCCCAGCAGCAGCCCGTGGAGCTGCTGTGTCCACTGCCCGTCGGCCGCCAGCACCAGCCACTGGTGCTCCGCCTGCTCCAAGGGCACCACCGTCTCCTCGCTGGCCCGGTGGTTCTTGGGGCCCCTCCGCAGCCCGGGCGAGCGGGACCCGGCGTCCTCGTCCGGCGGCGGGGGGCACAGCGGGCTGGCCGCCGCCTCGGGCACGCGGCGCACGGGCAGCATGCAGGGCTTGGGCGGCGGCTCCC